>PVHY01002776.1:97388-119934 GCA_004024945.1 Uropsilus gracilis
ATATATATATATATATATATATATATATATATATATATATATATATATATATATATGTATGTACTGTGAGTTCCTTATGAAAACTATGAAGAGACACAGACCAGGGATTACAAAGATATGAAATTTATACATAAATAAATTATTTAATTTAAAAACCAAAATTGCATTATCAGCATATATACACTTGCTCTTCTTAACTCTATGGAAAGTAGCCTTGACTTTCTCCATCAGCATATTTTAAAAATAACATGCATTTGGACTCCCCTCCCCCCAACCCATAAGAATCTCCCAGAAGCTACAAGAGGTTCATGTTCAAATTGAAACCACAAAATGAAGACTATTGCTTGCAAGAAAGTCACTTCCTGGGAAGATTAAAAGGTGAACAGAATAAAAATTAAAGCCAGCACTATGTGGTATTAAGGTATAAAAATACCTACTAAAATAACACTAAATATTCCCACTGGGAGGAAAACTAATTTTACTATACATTTTTATGTCTTCTAGGAAATTTTCATCAATAAATATTTTTTAAAACATTAAATTCTATTTTCTAAAACATTAGTTTTTAAGTTGATTTGAGCACTTGAAAACTGCTTCCAGATATTTTCTATAAAGATTCCTTCCACACCTGACACCTCTCTTCCTTTATCCATTCATTGAGGAAAGCCAGAGGCAGGGGAGTGTACTTGCTTAAGAGACAAAGGGAAGATCTGGGCCATCTTTGAGGAGGTTGTATATTAGCAGACTACGCATTTCCTCTCCAGGTCAACCACTCAGAATGACTTACCGAGTCCCTTTTCTAATGATAAGCATCCCTGCCTTCCACTCAAAACCTACTAATACTATTAATGCTATTAAATGTGCCTGCTCTGCGCATGCATAAATGAACATTTACATCCACAGGTGGGCTGTTTCCATGATCCCTTTTCATCAGTCCTACCACTCAGACAGGTGTTCAGTGAATTAAACATTCAATAGAAAAACTGTCTTTTGTTGCTCACACCAGAGATGAATGTCACATGAGAGCAGACTTTGCCAAATGGCACTTAATGTGCTCTTCAGGCTCTTTAAGTCTCCTGCAGCTATTACCATTTGAACGGAAATTATTCATCAGTGTTGGGCTGGAAGTTTCTCTACTTGATGAGGCTCAGATATGTCTCTGAGCATTGATGAAGAAGGAATACCCTTTCATTTGTGATGGACTGACAGGAGATGAAAGGTAGGTACACTAATGATGTGAGAGACTCCATACCTCACATCAAGTAATGCCTCACCAGCACACTTCACAACTGGAACATAACATGTAGTGCATATGAGGTGCTGACCTAAAAGCAAGTCTAAAATTTTTCATAATATTGAAATCTTGAAGATTATATGCTCTGGTAGCAGCAGAATTTAATTAGCCATTGTATCAATAAAGTGCCCGGAATACACCCAAGTTTTTGAAAATGAAGCAACATACTTCTAACCAGTGGACTAAGGAAAATATCACAAGAAAAGAAGAAAAGAATCTGAAGTAAAATATAGCAAATAAGATGATAGAAACTTGTAGGAATCAGATAAATCAGCACTTAGAGAGAGCTCTATCATCTCATTTAATAGAAAAACATTCAATAGTAAAAAAAAAGAAAGTCTTAAACTCAGTGATATAAATATCAGTATTCTAAGTAAAAAAGGTCCCTCCCACTAACAAATAAAAGGAATACAGTTGTTTTTAAAAGCTTAAAACAGTAAATGCAAAATAAACAATGGACATGTGAAAGGTAAAAATTGTTTATTTAAAAGCATTAAGGAAACTGGTAAAAACTAATAAGACTGGAGAGAGAAAAAAAGAGCAAGCAAGAAATCAAATTATCATAATAAGAATGAGAGATGGTTTATCATTACAAATCCTATAGAAATGAAAGGATAATTAAGTGTTTTGAAAACTTTGTCAATGAATTTGAAAACCTAGGGGAAACATTTTCCAAAGTTGACCCAGGCTAAATAAAAACCTTTATCTACATATAATTAGTTTTCTCTCGCTACTGTAACGAATTTTAAAACAACACCCACTTATTTTTTTATTGACATCTGAACGCAGAGTGATGCAGTTAGGTACACTACTCACTCTGCTCAGACCAAAATCAATGTGTTGGTTGAAGAATCTTCTTACCTGGAGACTCTGGGAAAGATTCCACTTGCAAGCTGGACCAGGGTACTGGCAGAATTCAGTGACGTGTGGGTATAAGACTGAGGTTCCTATTCCCTTGACATAGAAACTCCTTTATCTTCAAGCCAATAATGCCCATATTTCAAAATCCTTCATTTCCCTTACTACTACATCTCTTTGACTCCAGTCAGGAAAGTTTCCTTGCTTTTACAAGCAAGATTGAATCCACCATGTGATAAGATTAAATTCACTTGAAAGGTTAATATCCTTATTTTACAGTCTACAATATTAATTGCATTTTCAAAGTCCCTTTCATTATGCATTAGTCACATGTTTTACTGAGTAGGCCACAAATACATTAGGAACTCTATCCTATGTGGCACAAAATAGTACAGGGAAAATAGAGAGAGGTAAATAGGTAGGTAGCTAAATCAGTGAACAGAATAAGTAGTTGGATGATAGAAATATTTCTATATAAAAATTCATAAAAAATTCAAGAGGGAATACTAAGGGATTCAATGGTTTCATTGATTAATTCTATCAAACATCCCAAAATCTAAAATATACCAATCTTTTACAACAAAATTCATGTAGAAATGAGAAGGGGAAAGAACACTTCTCAGCCTGCTTTATACTCCAATATCATAGCCTTACAAAGGCATTAAAAGAAAATCATAGATGCATATCCATCTTGAACCAAATATGAAATCTGTAATGAAATATAATCAGAGTGAATTGAGCAGTACATAGGACAATACATTATAACTAACCTAGGTTTATCTAAGGAATACCAGATTAACACATCCAACAGAATAAAGGACTAAACTACATGATCACTCTAACAAATTCAGGAAAGTATTTGACAAAACTTGATTTTAAAAACAAGTATCTCACTAAAAATTAAAAATAATTTTTCAATTTTTCTTTAATATAAGTACATCCTAAACTATCACCATCAAGAGCAATAAAATAGATAACCTCATGCTTAATGGTGAAAGATAGGTTTTACTTCTAAGATTGGGGGCAAGATAAGGATGCCCACTTATCACTTCTGTCCAGCATTGTACTAGATGCCCTACACTTTGGAACAAGATAGAGAAATAAAAAGGGAAGTTTTAAAAATGGAATAAGTAGATCACATCTATTTGCAAATGATAAGAGTGTATATGTATATTAGGAAATCTAAAAAAAAAAATCTACTCAAATATTATAAATATACCAAAGACAGTGAAGGCAAAGGATACAAAGAACCCAGATATACAATTCACTTATTAGCCAAGGTTTTACCAAAATAAAAATAAAATCAAAAGATATTAATAGGCATATTTAAATCATAGATTGGCAGTAGGATAGACAGACTGCTTTATATGTATATATAGATGACAAAGAATCAGTTACAAGATTATATAAAAATATTCTGCAGAATAAAATAAAAGAACAAACACTGAAATGAACAGAAAGCTAAATAGACACTATCACAGAGGAAGGTATAGATGAAAATATGTTAAACATCAGCTAACATTAGGAAAATGCAAATTCACTTTGCATTGAGTTAGCACAAAACACAAATGTAGCCAAAAAGATCACTGTTCTATGTAATTGGTGCTCTATGTAATTGAGGACATGGAACCACTGAACTGCTTGATGCTTTAGGTAAATGTTTTTTCTTTAATGTTTCCTAAATAGTCAGAATATTCCCCATTTAGGAGCTGACCCAGAAAGCTGTGGACACTGAAGTTGAAGACTAAGCATTTAATCAGAGACAATGAATTCCACTTTGACCTTTCAAGAAATAACAAATTCAGAAGACATAAAGCAAATCATTTTTAAAACATTATACTTCTCAAATATTTGATGTGATATGCACAAGTTATTTTAATAACAGAAGACAGAGATTACTTTTCTTTCTTCTACACCACAGGAAGAATGAAATTGTAAAAATAACAACCTCATTCTTTACACCAGCCTTGTGTCTTATTGGAGGACCCAACATAATAGAGGAAAGAATGCAGACTTTCTAGACAGAGACCTTGGAGAGTTGACTCTGCCATCTTGAGAAAGTTACTAAATCTTCATAGGGTCCAGTTATCTTGCTTTTTGTTTGTAATTCGGATATGCTAATCTCTAGAATTGTTTTAATTTTACACACACACACATACACACACACACACATACACGAGACCAATGTCAGGCAGAAAACTTGGCACAGAGAAAGCACTAAAAAAGAAAAAAAAAGAAATTAGTTCAATCTGGCTCTTGAATGAAATAACAATGTATTCTTCAGAGACTTGCCCTGAAGTCATGAGCACTGCTATTCCCCAATTCATTTGGCCCTCACAATTTATGGATGCACTGAATTAGAAAACACAAAAAGACTATCTCCTGCATTCAATTTCTAACCCATCATTTGGAACACTTACCAAATGCTACTCCTGGCTAGTTAATTGCAAAGAAAATATAGACATCAAATACTATCATTGTATATTATTATAAAAGTAACTATAAAATATTATTAATCCTCATGTTATACTATTTCACAGAGAAATGTACTTCAGAAAATATACATACGATCAAAGACAACTACCCTGCACAGTACACCCACCAATTTATATAGGCATATCAACAATTTTTAAAAGATGTTATATAATTTTAAAAGGCTTTTTGATTTAAGAACATATGATAAATTAGGAAATCAACATTTTAATTTAAAAGCTTATTTTGTTTCATATCAACAAGTAAACTAAATGCTTTTCAATGGAGAAAGGAATTTCTGAGGCATAATAAAATATAGAATGGGGTCTGGACTCATCTTCCAGAAACCTAAGTAGAATATTTGGGGACATATTTTAAAGTGATGGCATGATTCAGTCTTTAAATGGAAAAATATAAGAAGTATTGGCTATTTATTTTGTTGTATTTTCAAACATGAAAGTCACCTGAAATGTAATTTTGATTCAGAAGTATGGGTTTTAAGACATTACTTGGTACAGATATATAAAAGAGGTTTAAAGTTTTCATTCCCCCTAACATTAAATATGTCTGAAAACCTGATAGTAATGGTCAGAGAGTAAACACAATAGATTTGAATCAATGAATGTATATTCATTTTATGTTTAAGAAAATATTCTTTTTGAAAATGTACATGTTAATCATGATATCATTGGGTCCTTAAATTTCAAAAATTTAGTCCAATGAGTAAAATAAAGACTAAATATAAAATAACTCCATTCACAAGCAAACTCGCTTCCTTTTAGCAAATTTTCATTAAAGTTTTTACCAATTGTAAACACAGAGTTCACTACATAGTTGCTATAAAATAATTCAAAATATTTCCTCAGGCATTAATTTCATTCAGTTCTGTAACACTGTGATGTGCCTTCTGAAGAGTTCAAGCAAACCATAACTTAAAATGTAGTTAATTTTTCAGTAATCCCCCTTGACAGATTCAGTACATATAGAGGGTTGACTTTAAATACTAACAATCGACTTTTAAAGTCTACTGTCAATATTTACTAGTAATCAAATATGATTAATTTAGCCAGTTGGCTCCTGGCAGGACCTTCAGTAATGGAAAATTATCACAAGCCAATATATCTTGATTGCAACAGCTTGTACTTTTATTGTCTGTCCAGATCCTTCTCAGACCAGGTATGTAATCAAAAGCTAAGTCACAAACAGAGGTATTAGAAAGAATACAATGGGACCACTGCCCTCTGGAACAAATCAAATTTTCAATAACTCATAAGGTAATTTGAGGGCTTTCATTATATAATCCTTCAGCAAACAAATTCTACAGATTATTTTCATTTAACACTTCAGTCAGTATCTCCTCATAAACTTAACCCATAAAATAAATGAAAAGTAAATCAAAGCATATGTTTTAAAGTCTTTGATTCGTGTCGAAAACAGTTGGAAGACATTTAAGCAAAGACTAGAGTGTTCATATTGTTGGTCGGGCAGCAGGGGTGGGTTCTCAAGAAAGACAACCCGTTTCAAATGGTGAGTTCCAGTCTCCGCTCAACCCCATTCATAAAGTGCCTTTCCGTTACGCAATGGGATCACTTTGCTTGGTTAATGAACCCAGGCTGATGTTTAGCTTTCACGGGTTGTACATACAAATGAGAAAGCATCACTCATCTTAAAAACAAAACTTAAGCAAGATGCTGAAGCAGAAGCAGCTTGGCACTGTAGTCATTTGCATTTCTAAAAGGAAAAGGGCCAATCTAAGAATGTGACTTAGCCCATACAATAAAGGTACCCTTTATTCAGGATCGCTCAGAGGGCGGGCTCCAAAAGGAAGAGCTAAACCAGTTCTGAGGGCAATGATAAAGGGCTGTCATACCTCTGGCATAAGCCAAGCCCCACTTTGTATTTTCGCTGGTACAACCAGAATCCTAATTGAAGAAAGGGGGCTTTGGGTAGCCTAGGATTGGTTTCGTCGTAACTTAAAGCTCTTAGTCAAGCGGGATCCACTCTATCGCTATTCCAATAAAGCTCAGCAACCACGAACCCTGTCTCAAGTCGCTGTGCTTGCACAGGAACCACAAACCAGAGAAAATCATTGCCAACAAGGAGATCACACGATCCTCTGACTTTTGTTTGTTCGGGTTTATATTTTCAGCAGCTACTTTTAGCCTCCTGGAGGGGAGCCTAGAAGATAATGCCTACCCCCAGCCCTCAGCAAGACAGCCCCAACCACAACCGCAGGGCGTGTAGAGCAACCCAACTCTGTCCTTAGCACCAAGTCCGAATCTCAGCTTCCCAGGTAGCCGCCTCCATCCTCCCTTAGGTCGGGCACAGTTCGGAGCCAGGCAAAAAGCATCTCTCTCAATTCTTCCCGAGGCCACACTTTGTGCCCAGACCCACCTGCACGGGAGCTTCGTGTCTCATTGTTCGCAAAATGTCCTTTCTCACTGGCTAGGAGAACGCTGGCCCGGGCGCCTGGTCAAGCGTGCACACACAGCCCGTGCGCTCCCCGCTCCGCGCGCTGCACTCGCGGGTGCGCTACCGGCTCCAACATCAGCACTGGAGCTGTCCCCTCCTGGCGCCGCACACGCGTACTGGCGGCGAGCCCCGCACGCTCCCGGGAACTGTAGTCTCCAGGAGCCGAGTTTCCCGCAAACAGGCGAGCGGCGAACTACATCTCCCAGCAAGCCAGCGTCCAAAAGGCTGCCTCGTCGCAGACACGGCCGCCCAGCTTCCCTCTCTCCTCCTTTGGAATCGCTCTGGGTTGTTGCCTGCCTCAGGCTTTTCCCCCGAGCGGCGCGGGCAAAAGTGACCAGCGCTCGTCTCAGCCGGAGATTTCCCGTTGCTTCCTAGACGCCGTGCGCAGCCAGCCTGGGACTGCACGGTTGGGAAACGAGTTCCCTGGTGCGAATGGCCGGTGCCACGGCAGCCCGAGCGGTGCTCCGGGACGTCCCCCGTGACACCTCCCTGTCCCGAATCGGGAAAGTTTTACACATTTCCCGAGGCAGAGTAGGGTGGTTCCCAGCCTCCTTCCACAAACGCGGTAAATGGCACACAAGGAAAGAGAGTGGGCTGCTCACAAGTGCACGGAGGGGCGCACACACAAACACACGAAGTCAAAGCAAGATTTCGCTCGCAGCCATCCTCGGGACTCGATTCTACTCACCTTTCCATAGAGCTCCATGGCAAGTCGAGGTCCCTAAATTCTCAAGGAATGCCTCCTGCTACAAAGGAGGACGGGGGCTTACGTAGGAAGCGGGGTTAAGGCACCACACAATGGAAGGGGTGGGGGGTGGCGGCTGGCGGAGGGAGAAACGAGGGACGTGAAGAGAACAGCTGATAGGGATAGAATGGCTTCTTTCCCCTAGAGGGAAAGCGTGGATCCTTCAAGGGGCAGCTGCCGAGAAAGGACTGAGAGTCTCTTAGGAAGTGGCAGGGGCGCGCTCCCGCTGGCAGCCCCTCCCGCGACCCTCCCCCGGGCACGTTCCACCGTCATTAGCCCACACAGTAGCTGCTGGTCTCGGACTCGAGAGCTGATAGGACACTGGGCTATTTATCCAAAGCAAGTCGCCTAGAATGAACACGCTCGTCATGAGGACTCAAAGCCACCGGCACTTAAGACAGAAAACAGTCAATGTTAAGTTATTTTAGCCTTTTAAAAGCAGTCATCCCATACATTGCATACTCTTTCCAAGCTAGTTGAAAAACGATGTTGGTGCCTCCAAACTGTACATTCATTCTGCTGATCTTTCCCACTCGATCGGCAAATATATGTGATTCTCCGTGTTCACTGGACCTATCTAAAGACACCCCTCTTTCTTAAGAGTAGAGGATAGTCAGCCAGGCAATGATTCCTACTTTTCATATGCAGTGAAGATCATGCCACTAGAGGTGGAATGATACAGGGAGGAACTTGATATTGGCAGAGAGGCTTGTAACTGATAACCTGTCACCTTGAAACTTCATTGCATTAAATCAAGCAAAAATTCTTAAATGTGCTAGATATTCTCTTGGGAGAGTTTTTAAATTTCATTTTCTCAAGACGTGAGTCATAAAATCCTGATTCACCAATTGTGATGAGAAGCCTTGTAGTTAGTATTTTGAATAAACACTCCAGCAATTCTGATGTAAATGATCTTTTGGCAAAATTTGAGAAACTCTGCCATAAAAGTTTACATCTAAGATTTTTTGGAAATTTTTCATAATATTGGCTCATTATTAATGCAATCGCAATGTGCTGGGGATCTACTATATTCAAAATGTCCTGCTAATATTAGGTTATTAGTTGTTTGTAAAGAAACCTAAAATTTGTCGTCCAAAATTGCAGTTGATGCAAATGTAAGCATATACATAAATAGCTTTTATAATTCCTCAGAAAGTACATATAAAAACATTGCTCTATAGTTGAAGTTATGTGACAGCTACAGCAATTTCATTTAGATCAACTAATAAATAAAATCCAAACATAAAAAGATATCCAATATCAATGTGTTTCATATTGGTGGCTTATTAGAAATAAGACTTTGGGAATTTTTTAATTAAGATCTATTTAAAGTTATGTCTTATAAATGTTTCCCATGCCAACATAATAATACTGACACTTAGATGTATAGAAATATTTGGCATTTAATAAAATATTTGCACTGCTTCTTAGAGGTTCCTTTTCCTCAGATTTACTATAATTTTTAGATTGTCATCACATTCTGAAATTCTCAGAATTCAGTGTGCTATCATAGAACATACTTAAACATTAGAAATATTAAACAGTTATAGATCTACTACTCATTGAGATTAAACATTTTGTTAAAATGCTGTAACCTCCTCAGTCTTCTAGTATGTTTTTTACTTGTGGAACAACCCATTAAAATTGACTTAAAAAACAAAGTTACAGATAGTTTTTAGGAACTTTGTTTCATTTTCTTTTTCATGCCTTAGTTGGGAATTTAAGTGGGTAGAGAGGGGGTAAAAAAACTATAAACAAAACTATATACAAACTATAAACAAAAATATTCTGGAACTGATTATGGCGGTAAAGTCAGAGCAGACATTTTTAGATTTGAGCATCATCCATGAACATCATTCCTTAGGCACCAGAGCACAGCTGGAGTTCTAGCTCTTACATCCACACTGACACACGTTTGAGAAAGGATGAAGGACCCTGCCTCTTTATCAATACTCATTTATCATACACATTTATCAAATACTTTATCATACTCACTTATCAAATGAGTATGATAAATACCCCACTGCATGTGTTAACTAGCCAAGAGCTTCATCTTATGACCACACCTAGAGGTAAGGGAAGCTGGGAAACATGATCCTTATTCTGGATAAACATGTGCTCTGCTGAAAATAGGGAATACTTTTCCAAAGGAAGTGGGACAGGCAGCATTTGTCTCTACCACAGGCCACCAGAGGGATTATAAGATCAGACTTGATCCTCTTTCCCTTTGAAATTTTAATGCAAATGTCAATGTCTAATGATGAAGGAATTTACCTGTTTGAAGGGATCTCTGTAATTTAGTAATAAGCAAAGCCTTACAATCAGGGACCACTCCAAAGCTGGTATATCCTGACTTCCTGTTGAATAAACAGGAAGGAGGGAAACATTCACTTACATATGAATCTAGGGTTAAGAATGGATATTTAAAAAATTTTAAAGCCAGGATTTGATTAGCAGAAGGTTAAGGGGCTACCTGTGAGGGTCACTACATCAGAATATAGAGCAAGTGTCAAAGGGTCCAAGTTCAAAAGGTCAGTTACACAGATCACGGGAGGAATAGCTGGAATGAGCACTCTTAAATTTTTGTCTTTTCACTGCTCTGCATCCGTGTTCATTATTTTTTTTAAATGACCGCAGTTATATCTAATATTTACCAGCATGCACTTTGTTGTCTTTATTCATCTGGTCATCAGTTGTCTCTGTCAACCCTATTAAATACTAAAATTCTGTCAAGTATGGTCAAATGGGGAATTTACTTGACTAAATCAGACCAAATAATAATAACTATTATTAATATTTTATATATTATACACATTTATATTATACATAATATTAATGTTATACATATAATATTATTATTATTTGATAATGATGTTGGCAACTCAAAATTAACAATAGATTTTTTTTAGCCACTGTCATGATCTGTTAGGACTGACATTGACAAATGAGTATGATTTGGTACAGGACCTAAGGATACCCAAGGGGGATTCTCTTACTTCCTAAAACAAACCTTACTCAGTCTCACAGCACAAGGATGTGGCTGCATATCTAACCCTAGATATTTATAGTATCTTTCCTCAAGCAGGAGGATTTTCTGGCCTGTGCCCATCATCTTGGTCTGACTTTGCAGTTACGACTGTCTTTGATTTCAGCTTTTGTGTAGCATCCATATCTAGAAATGTTATTGATTCTCTCAAGTTCCCCTTGAAAAATAATAAACAGCTTCATGATGCTATTGATTTCTTTTTAATTAAAAGGAAAAATCATTTTAACTCATTCCTACTCATATTTTTGCACTCATACATAATTAATATGAAGTATTTTGTAAAAAAAAATAATAACTGTGCTAGAACTGAAGCATAGAGCAAGAGAGGGGGAGGAGAGTTAAAATGGGGGAGGGGGAGGGCACAAGAGATAAAGATGGCTCACGGGTGATAAGGTCATGGGAGAACCTCAGGGTAGACAATAAAGTAATATATGCATGTGTGTGCAATCAATAATAAAAAATAAAATAACTGTATTCCAATTGAATGATTATTTTCTTCTATAACATAAATGTGGTACTATTGATGACAGCTATCCTTTCTTTAACATACTTAGTAGGTGTACTTTATCTATTATTCCATCTAATTCTCAATATACTGCAAAGTAGTTTTAACCTTACTTTTCAAAGGAGAAGATTAATAGAGAGGCTAGGCATTTTACTTATAAATACCTAGCTAATAGGATCTTGGATTTAAGGCTCAAGGTTTTCTCATCCGAAGACTCTCATCATTTTTTCTCATAAATAAATGGTAATACTAACCAGGGAACATTACTTTCAAAATAATGTGCTCTATAATCTCTTACAGAGAAGTTTTCCTGAACTTTCTTGTTAGTCTTGCTTGAAAATGAGGATAATAGGTATCCTCTCATGGAATCATTGGGCTACTGATATCTTTACCTATAACATTTTCTAATTTAAAAACTGCCAACAGTACAGATTCATCTGATTCACTAGATGTTCTGTTAAGGAATTTGTGTAAAATCAGATTATTTTGTTGAGTTGTATAGATTATATTTCCAACTAATAGAAACCAGTTTTAGAACCATTTAAAAAGAAAAAAGTAACAGGTCCAAAATGGAGTCAAGTCAGGCTTAATTATTAGCCTAATTGCTGTTTCATCCTCTCCCAAAAGTGTAATTTTTAAACCAGTCAGTCTGGAATTTCCAGAATGGCACTAGTAATTCAATCTGCCTAAAAATGCCCTGCCCTTTCTTAAGAGAAGGTGGCTTTGCATGAAGTAATCTTTTTTTTTCCTTTTGCTAGTAATCTGCCCCTCTTCCTTCTGATTATAAAAACTGTTCATTTGTGCTTTACTGCCTGCTAGGTGGAATGCTACTTGAGTCATGACTCTTGTAGTAAAGTCAGCATACTCACCTTTTTCTGATGAATTTTGCTTTTCAACAGAGAAAGTATTATAATTATGCAAGTTATGAGAAAAGCTAAACAATTATCAGCACAATTCATACAAAGTACTTATTAGGTTGCAGGTTTTAGACTGGAACAAAGGTTAAATGACACATATTTGTTAAGTTATGGTGTAATTCCAAAGAGATGCCATTATATTCTTTAAAAATCATTAATGCTTTTACAAATTTTGAAAATAATACCTGATCTAACTATGCAGAATTCTGCGTTCAAACTTTCTATCCTTGGACTTCTGATTTGTCAAATGAAAGTCAATGCAACATAGTAACACTGAGTAGCTGTAAGCAGTATCTTAGGGGAAACTGAGGAGAGTGTAGTGTGTATATGAGCTGGGAACTGAGGGTGGAGGAACATGCCATTGGCTCCCAGCCTGTGTACTTGTGAAAACCACCCTACAGACCTCCGTAGCTCCATGCCTGAAGTTACCAGCCCATCACCCTCTGCTAAGCATAGGACTGACTCCAGTTAATGAAGGATGAGGCTTACAACCAATACCTACATCCTGAACTTCTACAATGTTTAAAACCTAACTAGTATACAAAGAAGAGATCTTACAGTTAATTCTCAACTCTTCCAGAAACAAATCCCAGAAAAGAAAAATGAACAAATTTCCACAGGGTACCAGTACTATGGAAGAGTTCCGGTAAACACTACAGATTATTTTCACATTACCTTGCATTTTAATAATATACTTGGTCTTTATGTGTATTAATTTTATTGAATTATTTTTAGATTTACCTCCTATAATATCAAATGGAGAATCAAAGACATCATCCAAATCTTCAAGACGGTTCCAAACTTTAGAAGTTTAGGAGACCAACTCTACAGACAGGGCACAAGATAGCAAGACTTTTGTGGCAGAGATAACACAAGGCAATTTGTGATTACCGATCTTCTCACTCTTGTCAATACTGCTCTAAAGATTTAGAGGAGAGAGTAATCAGCTCAAGGAGAATCTGTGGGGAAGTAAATTGTAAAGGCAGAATGAGGAGCAAAAATTAGGAGACCTTCAAAGGAAGTTATAGATTATTCTGTTTTTTTTCTTTATCTGCCGGTAGAGAAATCAAGATTCAAGGATGGGTAATGACTCACCTAACATCACACTAATTAGTAACAGAACCAGGACCAACATATGATTTATATGATGTCAAGACCAGATTGCTCTGTAAACACATCACATTTCAACAATCAGTATTTCAGAATTAAAGGTTATATGCTATCTCATAATTTGATAAGACATTTGCTCAAAAATCATGAAATCCTACATATTAAGTCAAAGTCAAAAATGTGCAGAAAGATATTTGATCTAATAGTTAGCTCTTTTCTGCTTGAAAAACAATCTATAGCAGTTGTTTGTTGAAACCAACCCCCAAAAGCTGGAACCAATTCCAGAACAGGGCCAGTACTCTTTCTACTCATCACTTGTTAATCATGGCCAACCACTTTCTGCTTTCCGGACTGGGAGGTTAAATAGATGTGTGCTCCCTTTTGCTGGAATGCTAAGACTAACTCACTCTTCCTGAGTAATTACACTTCTCTAGTTAAGGGAAATAGCAACCAGAGGCAGCCCTTTGTCCTTGAGACAGCCTCAGATTGGAAAGATTTGACTGCCTGTATACACAGAAAAGATCCCACCACCACCTAAGCCACTCTACAGCCCACTGGGTCTTTGGACTTTTTGCTTTGCCCAGTAACCCCCCTCCCCCGCCAAATCCTCATGCCTGCACCCCCAACCCTTTCTCCAGTCAATGAATTCATCTTTTGTTCCCCCAAGTATTTTAAGCTATTTTATGTAGATGATTCTATATTTTCTTTTCTCAAATGCTATACTTCAAACTGATGAAGATGCTTTCCTGGTAAAGAGTTTGAATTCCTGAAATGTACATTATGTAACTAGAGGTAGGGCTACCTTGGTTTGGAAAAAAGGGTGACCAACCATTTTAGCTTGCCCAGGGTGTAGGGCATCTCAGAAGAGAGCATTTTGAGTGCTAAATCCAGAAAATCCCTGAGAAACTGGGGGAAAAGTATCCTAACCCTGTTGGGAAATGAAAAACAAATAGTTATAAGCTTCTTCTCTGCACTGTGCTATGTCTGTAAACCTTTGCAAGGGTTATGTTCGTGCTGCAGAATGTAATTTCTGATCTCACTTTTTCATCCTTTGACTAATGGAACATTATGTCTCGGTAGAAGAGCACTCAGCCTGTAAATGGTAGCCAGTCCAGACTGAGAATTTGTAGCCTCCATCCATTTATGTTGCTTTTAGCATACCACAAATAGGTTCTCTCAGTCACCTGCTATGCCTTGTGATTAGAACTGTAAGAACTTCCAAGCAGAATCTTCCCTTCCATTGTTTCATTACAGATGGATTCATAGAAGTGTATTGTGGCTATTGGTTTGTTGATTTTAAATCTCAGAAGCTATTTGAGAAGAATTACTTTCATCCCTTGGAGGAGATAGTTTGTTGGAATGTAGCATTCACACTCAAGCACTCAGCACTATTTGAATTAAACCCAGGTGAATTGAATTTTGCTTCAATTACTATTTCTTTACTGGGTTCCTTGGTTTTTTTGCCTGTTGTAAAAGGGTTGGGGGTGATGGGACAAAAATAAAATTATACAAAAATACATGATTTTGAGGGATTGATTTTCTTCCTCGGGAAATGAGGAAGATGAAACATATGATGTTGTAAGTACTCTCCAGACTAACACACAAAGCCAGGAGAGTGGCAGTTACTCAACTCTTTCATTAGCTTGGAATCCACAGAATGATTTTAAGGTTAACTCATGCAGCTCAAAGGATATTGTGGAACAGCAGGGTTACTGATACACAGGGGGGGAAAATGAACTCAGCTTGTGAGTGATTGCAGTTTAGATTGCAGCCTATATATTGTTTCACTCTTATGGATCACCAGCATACAAGACAAAGGCAGTCCTATGTCATTCTTTACAGAGAGAAGTCTGTTTGTGCCTTGAATAGCTGGTTTCTCCAAAGAGTTTAATGAACTTTTTTAGCATGTGTTATTTTATCATTTTTTTCTCATATAAATTCCAAAAGGTAGATACTATGATGATGATCCATGTTTGTAGATGAGAAAATCATGTAAGCATGACATGCTGGAAAAGTTTGCTTTTCTGTAAGCAAAATAAGGCAGTAGGACAAGAGAGCTATATGTAAGTCCACCATGACACAACATGTCTTATGAGTAAGAATGGTACACTTTCATGATAAGACATGGTCTATAGCATAGTTCTTGATGTTCTTGGGTAATTTTGTGTTAACCTGAAAGAGGCAACTTTAGTTATATAAGTAAAAACTTTCTAAGTTTCTTAACTAAAAAAAAAATTGCTGCCAAATTAGTATGTAAATTACCAATTGTTCCCATCAGATATATATTCAGATAGCAAATCCCACCAAATTTTCCTAAGAATCTTTGTCCTAACTTCTGCACCATAAATTTTGAGGTCCAAAAATTGTCAATGAAGAAGAAAAGGAAAATAGAAACGTGGGATATGATTTTTAAAGGAAGAATATATACATATGTATTTAGATAAAGTTAATATTTCTTGAGATACCTATAGTTTCATGGTATACAGTCTACACATTCTTTTTTAATATTGTTTCCTATATTAAAAAAAGATTTATCATTTTTAACATTGATTCAAATATTTTCAAAGTAAAAACATGATATCAAAAAAAACTTGTGAAGAAAAAATTTTAAGTAATAATCCTGTGCATCCTTGTCATTGTGATAAGCACGATTCTTATAATTCTTATTTTGTAGATGCGGCACAAAACCAAAGATAACATAAAGTGTTTAGGCACATCTCAAGCAAATGGATGATCCTAAAACTGGAAGTCAGTTTTGCAAAAGCAGGAATGATTTATGAGGGTAACAGCCATCTGAGGAAATACAGGGCCATTTCCTGGGTCATCACGCCTGCACTTGAGTTGCTATGGTAACCAAGCAGTTTGACTCTTGTGGAAATAAATGTTACAACTAAAAATAAGTCACTCAATAATGCAATCATTAACAACCATCAAGGTCCAAAGGCTCTTTTCTGAGTAACAAATGTTAAGGAAACATTTATAGGTGGATTCTTCCTATAATGATTCATAAATTTATACAGAATACACTGCAAGGGTCTTTTGGTATTCTTGTGCTAACCATCGATTATACTGCAATTTCTATTAATTTTCTTATAACTAATGGTTGTAATCCTGGCAAGAAAATTGGTATTTATATAAATCGATATGTTACAAAACAATATCCCCATATTTTCAGACCAGGAGAGTCTGAAAATCAAGCAGAAAGCAATCACTGGGGTTCACACTTATTTATTGTTTTATTTTCAGAAAGAACACTAGGCTTGATGGCAAAAGTTAGTCAATTCCTAGGAAAACCACAATGCCTGCTATGGATTGTCTGAGAACAGCCTCATACTCAGACAAACCAGTATATATAAAAAGAAACAAAGATATTACTGAAGTCATGAATCATAAAAACTTACTAAGTAGCTATTCACTGCCTATCAGGAGGTATTCAAAGTTGATTCTATAGTGAATGATCTGAAAGCAAGTTTATGACTTCAAATTAATTAGCCTCTGACTTTTTTGTGAGTCTTCCTTTTCCTGTTTGCAATACAGGATCAAACTAGCACACAACTGTTTTTGAATGTTATGTCTTATAAAGAGCTGTACCAATGAGCCTAATGGCCAGAGGCACCAAGATGGACTGGGGCACACTTGGACAAATTATTGAATCAGGACTGTGTGCTTGTTTGTAAGATAGAAATTATGTTAATGGTCACCTCATAGGACTTTTTTTTAGAATTGAAAGATAGGAGGGATGTGTGTGAAAACTCTTTTGAACCTATAAAGCACAGATTAGCCAGACCATATTAGTACACATATTAGTAACTAGAACTAAAAACCACTTTGATATCTTTTGAATCTCAACTGATTTTCACATCCACTGGTGATTTATGGAAAAAAATGATCCCCAAAAAGGGTGTGCTGTAAGTTATGCTTTTAACCTGGTTTAAAAACTAGTGTCTCCTATACCTGGATGTTTATTGCAGCACTATTTATAATAACCAGGATATGGAAGCAACCCAAATGCCCCAAAATAGACGAATGGTACAGAAAGCTGTGGTATATGCACATGATGGAATACCATTCATCAATCAAAAGACAGGATTATGTCATTGGCAGCAATATGGATGAAGCTAGAAGGAATCATGCTAGCAGAAATAAGCCAGAAAGAAAAAGAGAAATACTGGATGGTCTCACTTATATGAGGAACAAAGAGAAAGCAAACAATCAAACACACAAGAAAAATTTTAAATTAATTTTTTGCTAAATTGAAGCATAGAGCATGCGGGTCGGCAATCAAGGGTGGGAGGGGCACAAAAGACTAAGACAATGGTTCATGGGTGATAAGGTGGTGGGAGAACCCCATGATAGATAATGATGCAAAATAAAATAAATAACAATAAATAAATATATATAAATAAAATAAAAACTAGCATCTGCTCTTTGGAAGGTTCTTTTCTTCCCCCACTGGCTACAGTAATATTGCTCTAGATTATATCTGGCTTTTCCTCCTTCTGTCTCTTTACTTTTTCAGAGCCATCTGACCCATTCAAGCAGTTTCAATTTCCAAACATTGCCCCTAAGATCCATAATTTGAACCCAGGAATTCCCTGCCCTTTAGACAGATGTAGCTAATAATTGACCCGTGAATATCTCCATCTCTGTCCCTGGGTGCCATAATCATAGCCAATAGAGTGCTTCCCTGTTCTACATTTGCTGGTTGCGCTGTATTCCAAACTTTGTGAATAATTACACTATCTACCTCATTGCTGAGATCAGAAATTTCAGCCTGTCAATGATTTCAATCTCTATCAATCCTCAACTAAAATCAATCACCAAGCAGTGCCATTTCCGTTATGTAGATAGTCTCCAATTAAATCTTTCTCTCCATTTCCACTGCTTCTGTCTAGAAAAACTGGCCATCATCAGTCACTTGAATCATTTCTTTTCCCCCTTAGTCTCCATTTCTTCCCAATCCATCCTCTCTGCTGTTTCCCGAGACTTTCTGAAAGCCCAAAGGATCAAGTGTTACCTATACTTAAAATCCTCTATGGTTTCCGGTGTCCAGAAATTTAACATAATTGACAAGGCTGTCACGATCAAGCTATAGCTTATCTCGCCAGCCTTCCAATCTCACTTCCCAATCTAAGCACTGCTTTACTTTTATTTTTCCATTGACTCTCTTCTATTTTTCCATTGCATCATGTTCCCTCTTGCCTCCTAGACTTTAATACAGACCAAGTGCTGTGCTTGCAATAGTTTATTGTTCTCCTGCCTGCAAAAAACATATATGCACTTTATTACCTTACTTCAAACTTTTGAATTATTAAAAATATTTAAACTTTTTCTCCTCTAGGAGAATTACCCATCCAATTACCTGTAGTTTTTACCATCATAAAATTATATTATAAGCACATGATTGCTCTTATATCTCCACTAAACCTTATAATGAGAAGGACAAATTGTTTCTATCTTTTATAGCCCTATTTTTTCTGGATTACACAGGAAATTCTGTATAATTCTGGAAGCATTCAGCCAGACTCACAGAACTGGCAGGATATATATGATATATATAGGATATATATAGGATACATGTATAGGATAGATATAGGATATATATATATAGGGTATATATATCAAGAGATTTGTGTGTGTGTGTGTGTGTGTGTGCGTGTGTGTGTGCAAGGAATGGATCTACATGATCAAAAGGGGCTGATCAGGCAAGTCTGAAATCTGTGAGTTTCACCGTAAGGAAAGGCAGGTTGAAACACTTAGATGTGAGCTGAAAGTGTTGATAGGCAGGATTTCTTCAGGAAAGACAGCTCTGCTATGAAGGTCTTTCAACTGATTAAACCAGATCCAAAGCCTCATAAATTAAGATAATTTCTCTTAACCTAAAGTCAACTAATTATAGATTTAATTGTATGTACAATATACCTTCACTACAAAACCTAAATTAATGCTTGATTGAAAAATTCAGGCTATAAATGAGCCACTAGACAAATAAAACTAATTGCAACACTATAGTACCAAGGATAAGGGCACTTAATAGGCACCATGCAACCCTGGGTTTATCTGATATATTCAACTTTTTGCTAATTACATAAGCCCTATCATATTATCTATATTTCATACTTATTAAAATCTGAGCTTTCAGGGGTACATGTGAAAGGAAAAAAAATATTGCATGCTTTGTGCTAGTTTCAGTTGCTCAGGTTTCTTCTGAGCATTGCCAACATCACTAAATGGAACCACTCTTGGGCTTCCTGAGTTGAGGTTCCATACTGCCATCTGTGTGACTGCTCATTTCCACTGTGGTGCTCACTAACCACTCCATGCAGACTTGTTAAAGAGTGAAATTAACCAACTAACCAACTAGGATTTTATTTTTTAAAGGTATATTCTGAAGTGGTATTGAGTGCTGTGGGATCTGTAATTTCTTTAAATTAGGGCAATATCATATAACAACAGTAAAATTCACTCTTTAGAGTTTATACTTTTGAGAGTTCTAAACACATGCATACACTAGTTTGTTAATAATTTGAAATCTCCCCATACACATTCACATCCAATCTTCTCCTCATCAAATCCTGATGGCTAGTATCATCCATTTTTCTGTCATTTAGGTTTTCCTTTTTCAGAAAGTCATATAAATTAAATGTACAGAATGGTATATAAATTTAAAAGATGCCAAATCTTTTCCATAAGGTTTTATCATCTGGCATAATGGCCCTGAGAGTCAGTTGGCTGTAACTCACTGATTTGTTCCATTTTTCTGCTGAGTAGTAATTCATTATATGGAAGTAGAACAGCTTATCCATGCTAGACCCTATTTTAAATTACTCAATATTTCCCTTTTGTTTTTCTTTAATCCTTTGTTTTCTCTTCCTGCTCATTTCTCTTGCTACCCTTAAGCAGGAGAAGAACTGTTCTATTTTTCAGATTTGAGGACACTTATTAGATCCTATTTTATCTTTATAAGAGTAAGCTAAGTCGTTTATTTTTCTTAAGTCACATTGAGATCATTAAAAGAGAAAGCTTTGTTTGCATTCCACTTCTGTCACTTACCAGCTGTGTGATATTGATCAAATTATCTAGTCTCAGTGTTTCCTTATACATGAAATGGAGATGATATACATGAAATGGTGATAGACCTACCACCTTAGATTATGGGCATTAAATATGTGAATAATTACAGAGTATAGAACAATGCCAGACTGTGAACTCTGAAGTGTTGACTATTATTATCTGGGGTCATTTTTGGCACAGGAACGTGTTTTATTTTGTATAAAGATGTAGAATGAACAAAACTGAGTAGAAAGTTTGCTTTTATTTCATCAGGAGAATGGACCTGTGGAATGGAAAAGTTGGGTTGAGGGATAGTGCTTGGAAACTTGATTCAGCTGTAACTTATGCAGTCATATGGTATATGGTTCTGTGAGTTTCTGTGTCACTTCCCCTGTTTCTGCTAGTGGTAAACTGCTTTTTATGTCCTCATGTACTTTTCTCATTGTCCCTGCTCTGAGATAATTGAATTAATCTAGCTAGTATAAAAGATGTGCTGGGAAAATTACAAATGTAGCATTCATCTGATTGACACAGTTCCCTTAGCAACAGAAACACTGGCTTGTTGGTAGAAATTGCTGCCCCAATCCTGGGTGAGTTCCTGGAGCATGTTACTCCTGTGGATACCTTACCTTCTCAATGTTATTCTCTGCACATTTTTAATCTTTGCTGATTGTTTGTCCTGGTAAAGGGCAAAGAGAGATCTGGCGGCAAAAAATAATTACATTTTCTTTTTATTCTGACCTTTTTGATTCTGAAATAATAATAAGTTCCTCCAACTTAGCTAAAAGTTCTTCATGCCTCAATAAAAGTTTTGTAACTTTCACCTACTGTGTCCATTCTACTGGGAATTAATTTATGCACATTTTTCTCAACTCTAGGATTTACTTCAAGTGAGAAACAACCCCCACCTTTTTTTTTTTTTTCCAGTTGCGGTCCAATATTTGTTGGCTTCTTAGCAGTTGAATTTCCAATAAATGTTGCAGTAATTATGAAATGATATGAGAATAAATGATCACTGAGCTTTAGTTTTTCAGTTTTTTAACTGAAAGCATTTTTACACAGTACATGAGTAGAATATAGATTAAGAAACTCCAAACAAACAAAAGGAGAAAATAAAAAATGCCTGTTACTATGATCAGGAAAAAAAAAATCTCTTTTTTACTTGGTTTTCCCCTCAAAATTATCTGTCTTATCTATGTGTAAAGGAAGAAATTCACACTTAAATATCCCATGCCAAAGATGGGGTCCAGGATCTGCTACCCTAAATATGGTACCTTGACAAGTTGAATATATTAAGCTAAAGGAGTGTGAGAAAACAACAGGAGCTGGAATATCACTCTGAACTCCCTCAGTCCTCCTCCCTTTTATTCCTAAAATAGATCATCAATCTCCCATGTAGATGATACTCTGCCTAGAACAAATAGAAGGAAGATATTCTGACAACAGAGATGGGGAGGTTAGGGAGCAAGAAACCTTGTTAAGCTAAGCATTACCTTCCTAGTTACTTCTTCACCTAGCTCAAACCTCTCTGCCTTGTCAATTTTTTTTGTTACAAATGAATTTTTTCTTTGGCTAAAGGTATAAAAGTTTCTTACTCTGGTCATTTCTTCGGGTTTTCAGGTCCTTGTGTGAAGATTCTTGTGTACGTGTGAAAAATGTTTCACAAGTTTTATTTTGAGACCCAGTCAAGAACTCTAAGAGAGCAGAAGAAAACCTTTCAAGCTTTTCCTTCCCCTGTAGAAATAAATACATCTCTAAATTAATCTTAAGCTTCATATTTTTATGGTGTATTAGTGATCCATTAAATATTACACACACAGATGTATATATTTGAATCTGTATGTGACTTTTTCTCTCATTCTGTTTATTGTTATATGAATCCTATGGTACTTCAGTTTGTAATTTTATAGAACTTTTTAATTATTTGGTTAAGTGAATTCTCTCTCATTGTCCATTTAACAAGTTTTTTTTTTTTTTTTTAACTAGAGTGTTGCTGTTAAATATCAAATGATAACCATTTTGTTAGCGGATATCAAGCAGCCAGAAGCCAACCATATAAGGCATCATTGGCCAT
>PVHY01002777.1:0-90399 GCA_004024945.1 Uropsilus gracilis
CCCCCCATCCCAGCAATCTTCACGCTCTTTCTCTGGACCCTCCCTCTCTGGTGTTCTCTTGTGCTCTCTCATCTCACGCTCATGCTCCATCTGCTGCTTCCTTTTATCCCCTCCCTCCTAGGCCCAGGTGTGCACACTTACACCTGCACATATCCACTGGGCTGCACAATCATGGGGAAAATTCAGTATCCCAGGTGCTGCTTCTACAGGTTGATGAAGGAAAAAGCCTAACAATTCTACAGAAGGGCAAACAAGAGGCAAAGTCTAGGGGAGCCTAAAGAAGACACTCCCGAGCCCCCCTAAAACAGCATACTGCAAACTATCTACCCATTTGAAGATTTTTCAAAGTTCTAGTTCCAGTCCTTGCCCCTACTTCGTTGCAAATCTTCCTGTACTAGGTGTGGGGCAGTCTGAACCTGAGGGAGTGGGGAGAACAGGTTTTCTTAAAGTCATTGCTAGAGCATAGAAATAGAACCAAAGGGGTAGAAGGCTTGCAGGAAGTTTGGGAGCTGCAAGGCCCTAACATGTGATAGTGATGGAAAGCATTCAGTGAGTGCCTCCACCTTCAGCACCAGGTGGGCATTTCATTTCATGTGGGTTGGGGGAGGAATTAGGAGCACCCTCCCAGCCTGGTTACCCTGACTATTTAGCCTCCTCACAACCTGTACCGGAGGCTGAGTCTTGTCCTCCTCTCTCAGTCCAGAGCTGGACTGGGGGGCCCAGGCCAGAGTTCCCAGGGTCAGCCTCTACCTACTCAGTCACGGTGACTGTGAGGGTGCAGGAGCCTATGCCGCACAGGAGCTTTCATCTTCCAGGAAGTCCCTTCCCCCAGCCCCTGCGACTCGCTCCCCTATATAATATTCCACGTTAGAGCTCATAAATGCTGCTGCGGGTCCCCAGCCTGATTGAATTTGGAAGCCATTGTTTACAGACGTCTGGCTGTACAGGGGGATTTATTGAATTTTCCATGAAATGTTGCTCCCCTAATGCTGTAAAAGGCAAGCAGCCCACATCAGAGGAGCCCTGCGTTATAGGATCATGTTACCCCGAGATGGAGTGCTCGCTTCAGAATCTCAGAATCATAGATGCCCCCAGCTCTGGCTACAAGCGGGGGGGAGAGAAGCCTCGGGGAAGCCAGGCATGGTGGCACGCAGTGCCTGTAATCCCAGCTACCTGGGAGGATGAGGCTAGGAATCACTTGAGTCCGTGGATTCGAGACTACCCCGGGCAACATAATGATACCTAGTCACTAAAAGAAAAAAAAAAAGAAAGAAAGAAAAGAAACCTCGGCGATCACGCCTGACCCCTTACTGGTACCCTAAAACTGAAACTGCTAAAGCAGCCTCCGCCTCTTCTTTGCTCTCAGCCCACCTCCAGGCAGTCTCGGAGTCCTGGAGTCTGTTTCTTGAACACCACCTCTGTCAAACCCACTCTCCTCCCCAGCCCACCTGCCCTACCTACCAGCTGGCTGCAGTAGCCCCACTCACAGTCCTTTCTCACCTGTGTGACCCCTTGTGCTTTGCCACCTGATACAGAAGGTATGGAGTAGCTGTTCAACAAATGTTTGTTTTGGTCGAAAAGAGGAGTTAGGGCAGAGAGAGGAGAAGAAAGAATTCGGGTGTTCCTGAGTATCACAGGTTGGGAGGATCCTTTCTCCAGAGTCACTACCACACTGAGCCCAGGGATTAATGAACACAAGAGGGTCGACAGCCTGGTAAGACAGCTGAAGTGGCGATGAGTCCTAGTAACGTCACACAAATGCCTCCGGACCAAGTCCCCCCAGTTTGCAAATTGCATAAACCACCAGCGCTCTTTGACCTTCTGCCCCTTCATTGTCTCACTGCTCAAAGGTTTGTTTATCCATCACCTCTGCTTCTCACCATGGCTCATTTCTGCCCTTGTGCCTACATGTCTCTCGAATCTGTTCTCTCTTTTTATTTAAATAATTTATATATATATATATTTCACATCATTGTGATCCCTGGGAGTCACTCACCACCTCCCCTCCCTGGCCACGCCAGCTGGTCCCCTCCCCCAGTTGTGTACTCTCATTTGGTCATCCATATATTAGTGAAACTATGTGGTTTCTGTCTTTGTCTTCTGACTTGTTTCTGCCAATATGATTTCTTCTAGGTACATCCGTGTTACCAAAAAATCATCAAATTTGTCATTTTTAATTGATGTGTAATATTCCATTGTGTATATACACCACATCTTTTTCACCCAGTCCTCTGTCTTGGGGCATTTGGGTTGTTTCCATGTCCTTGCAATTATAAATAGTGCTAGAGTAAACATCCGACTACAGGTGTCCCTTTGTACCCAAACTGAGGTCTCCTTTGGGTAGATTCCCAAGAGAGTGATTGCTGGCTCAAATGGTAGTTCCATTTTCATTAGTTTGAGGGTCCTCCACACTGTTTTCCATAGTGGCTGAACCAGTTTTTTGTTTTTTGTTTTTTAAGATATGACTCCATGCTCTCCTTGCTTGGAGTGTCTCTTCAGAGAAGTCTGAGGTCAGTCTAATAGATTTTCCTTTGTAAAAATATGGAACGCTTCACGAATTTGCGTGTTGTCCATGTGCAGGGGCCATGCTAGTCTTCTCTGTATTATTACAATTTTAGTGTATGTGCCGCTGAAGTGAGCACTCGAATCTGTTCTCTTAAAGGTCATTAATCCGGATCCCCAAGTCTGTCTTGTTCCTCACCCTTTTCCACTAACCCGCCAGCTGCTGTTGGAGGCCTTCTTTTCTCTCTGGCCCCTTGCTCCAGCTTCTTGCAGAGGCTCCTTCTCTGCCTCTTTGCCCCTTCCCACCCTAAATAAAAGTAGGTGTTTTCCAGTGTTCCGTCTTTGACCCTTTTCTCTCAGTGTACCCTTTAATCTGATGATCTCATCCACCCCTGCAGCTGCAGTTATTGGCTTTATTTAGAGGACTCCTGAATATAAAGCTCCAAATCTGACCTCTTGCTGCTCTGATCCCATTTTTCCAACTGCCTGGTGAATATCTTCGGTGTTTTGTCCCAGGGATATTGCAAAATTGAATCCATCATCCAGCCCCCACCCCATCATAATTCACCCTCAGTGGTCCTTATTTCTGTTGATGACATTATCATCCTTTCAATTACCCAGTCAGGAAATCTTCACATGGTCTTTGGTATAGATGCAGTAGATCCATCTGCCTGCTCAACCAAATAGCTCCACCTGGGACATGCCTCAGACCTAACAGAGTCCATGTTCCACCTTGACACACACACACACACACACACACACACACACAACTTGCTTTCATTCCTTTAATTCTCTCAGCATGAATAATATTCTCCTCTCAGGCACCTAAACTGAAATGCAGGCTACCTTCTTCTCGTCTATCTTGGCTTCCCATCTTCTGTGTTCCATCAGTCACTAAATCTTAGAGCTCCTCCCTCAGGTATGTTCCCTTATCTCAAATCCCTGCTCCTGACTTAGTTCAACATGATCTAAAAATTCTCCCAAATGGTGTTGGACATCCAGTCTTTCTCCCATTCTTCTTTCACCTGCTGCCAGCATGATCTTACTGGGGGGGGGGGCATTCTTATACCGACTGGACACCTGCTAATAGCCCCTCATCACTTCCCAGGTCCTCCAACATCCTGGCACATGCCCTTGACCTGCTCCCTCCACCCATGCCCCCCCAACTTCACCCCTTCTTTCCAGCCTCTGTTCAGTAAGCTCCAGTTGTCTATGGCCATACCACCTGAAAGCGCCTGATCTTGTAAGTAAGCTCCCAGTTACCCTTTAAGATCCAGTTCATGGGACCTCTCCTGGGAAATCTCCCCACCGCTCCACACTTCTTTCCACCAAGCAGCTACTTGTTCCTGCCACTGTCAGAACAGATACAATATAGGATTGGTTTAAGAGACCATCTGTCCCAACTAAGTGGCATCTGTTTGTCCCAGCTCCTACTGCAATGCCTTATATCTAGGAGATTTTCTGTGGATGGTTGCTAAATGCAAGTCAAATTCAAGTAAGGGGAGCTCAGCATTTCCAAGGAAACTTCATCTGCAATGGGATTTCTGTGGTTCTCACAAGGGATGAGTTCCAAAATGACAGCTTTTGGGGTATAGCTTGGTGGTAGAGCATTTGACTACTGAATGATAGCTCTTTTGGATCACATGGCTCCTCATCTGCTTCTGGTGTGCCCAGTCATTTAGGGTGTCTACCAGCCATGGTTTCCTAAGTCTGGGAATGCCCTCTCCCCCAGGTTGGACCAGGCAGATCAGTTGCCCCTCCCAGTTCTGCCTTCCCAATCTAACAACCTTTCCCCATTTCTCTGTTCCTGGTCTCTCCTACTCCTCTCCTCTAGTGAGAATGAAAGGCCTCCGAGGGAAAATATTGATCCTCCAGAGAGAGCATGTGTTCACCACGTTAGGAAAACATGCCAAACTGCAGGGGCCAGCCCGAAAGAGGGGTTCTCCAGCCAATGGTGGGAGATCCCCATGCTGTCTCCTATCTCGCAGACAGATCCACCCTCACCCTGAGTGGGGGGTGGGCAGTGGCTCTGGAGGGAAGTAGCAAGACATTGTTTTCTCAGATTTAATTGGTTTATTTACCCTATGCCTGGGCTCCATCTGTCCAACCCCCAAAAAGAGAAGCAGTGAGGACTCCAAACCACCATAGGAGCCTTGTCCTCAGCCTGCAGCTCTGCAAGGTCTGGAGTCAGCTGAAGAGTTTAGAGTACATCGCCTGCAGGGTTAAAACCTGGGAGGACCTCAGGCCCTAAAGCTCAGTGGCCCAAGAGCAAGAAGAGACCTGAACCCTGGAGTCTAATGTCCCCCCATAATGCCCTTGGTGAGAGCAGAAAGTGGTGGTAGTGAGGAAGGGCCTGGCAAGGGACCCAGAGCAGCATCAGCAAAGAAGTCCAGAGGCCACAGGGCTGGCCTCTCCTACCACAGGCCAGTGAAGCAGGTGTTGAGTGACAATATTTGGGGCTAAGGAGATATCTCCTAAGAGGACCTACTATGTGCCAGTCTCAGGGTACATTCGCAGGGGAGACTGCTGAATGCCAGGCAGCTGCCCAGGGTTTCAGCGTTTGCTTTTCCACACTCAAAGGAGAAACCTTGCCTGAGAGCAAATGCATGCCTGCTCAGGGCTTGCTGCAGACTTGCTTGAGTGGTGCTGCAGGCCTTAGCGTTCCCACCAAGTATGCATGTGGCACTCGGAGAAAGAGCATGGCATGAGGGGCCTAACCGAACCAGGCCCAGGGCACGCTGAACTTCTCTGAGTTGCCACTGAAGCCACTCACGGACTCAGGTCCAAAAGGGTTAGCTGGAACCCTCATTCACCCCCTAGTGTTCTGCTTCTGTTTAGCTCCTGCAGCCCCTTGGGCTGGGATAGAAGCATGAGTCTGCAGCAAGCCAGGAGCGGGCCAGGCCAAGCATTTGCTCTCGGGGGAGGTTCCTCCTCTGGGGGTGGAAAAGCAACCTTTTTGTACCTCTTGAGAATCTCCCTCTCTTGAATCTCCTGGTTAGGAGCTCTGCTCTGTTGTCCCGAGGTCTGGAGACTGAATTCTGCCCAGAACACTGTGAAACCCCAGGCAGCTGCCTGGCATCCAGCAGTCTCCCCAGTGAATGCACCCAATACTGGCACATAGCAGGGTCCCCTTAGGAGATGCTGTGGACAAGCACTTGGACATCATTCCACCCTCCATCTCAGCCGAAGCTACTGTCACTGCTTCCTCTGGGCCACACCAGCCCCAGCTCCTCCTCTGAGCTTCAGGAAGTGGCACCAAAGTTTACTGACATCTTCATTTCTTGCTTTTATTTACCATCCATATCTTATCAGACATAAGTTCTAACTATTCTTCCCTGACCCTTTCTCTTCCCAAGAGGGCCAGGGCGGGGTGGGAAATATGATCCCACTTCCAGAGACAACCATTCAATACTAATTCTCTGGTCAGTACAGAATTGAAAAAGCACAGACCTGAGAATCAGGACTATCTGAACTTGAATCCTAACACTACCACTTGAAAACTGTGTGGTCTTATGCCTCTGCTCCCTCCTCTCTAAAGGGGTCTGTAATCGCCTTTACTTCATAGGAGAGTAGCGAGGGTTAAATGAAATAATGTAAGGCAGGTGCTTAAAACAAAGCCTGGCATGTAACATGCTCAAGATATATTAGCTACTGCCTTACGGAGAAATTGCAAAAATCATTTAGAGAGTTTGCATCCACTCTGCACTCAGCATCCCCTAATGCCAACATCTTATATAGTATATTTGCCACAACCAGGACATTTACACTGGTAACTAAACTATTAAATTTCTATTAACTAAACTACAGATAGTATTTGAATTTCCCCAGCATTCCCACTGATGTCCTTTTTCTGTTCCAGGGTGTAACCCAGGATGCGACATTCCATTTGTGTGATGATTTCGCCACTTATCATGGACATTTTCTTAGTCTACGAAATGTTTCCAAACTCCTTTTACTAATGATGCCAATAGATTTCATTATTTAGTATAGTTTAGTTGATTGAACCCTTTTTCCCTTAATGAGTTTCTTCTGTCTTTTGTTGTTATTAACAACACACCAGTGAACTTTTTTGAAATACAAATATTTTGGAGAATTTCCGTAATTAGGTTAAATTTCTAGAGAAGAAATTGAGTCAAATGATATGAACTTATAAAAAGTTAGACATTGGTAGCTGTCCAGAAAGATTATACCAATTCACAGTCTCATCAACAGTGAATGATTAAACCTATTTTCTTAAGCCATCATCCACATTATCAATTTTTAAATCTTTACTAATTTGATTAGAAAAAAAATGAAAAAGACACTCCCTGCATTACTGTAGGAACCTCCCACTGGTCCATTGGTCTCCTACCACCAGTTCCCTTTGCATTGGTCACCAGGTTATATATCCTGAGGATACAGTTTCACTGCCTTCCTACCCTGCCCAGAATCCTCAGTAATTCTTGCCCCCTGCCCCCCACACCTGTCTGCTGCACAGGGAGAACATTCAAGCTGATGTTTCTCAAACCCAGCCTACGTTTCATCTCCTGCCATGCACCTCCATTTCCCTTCTCTATGGGCAATGGATGGGAGCCTCCTCTTCCCAAGATCTGATCCAAAGTCAGAACTGGTATGATATGTGCAAGTGGAAGCCAGGTCACTCCGATGCCCAGGAGATGCTATCAAAGAACAGACAGCTGACTTCTGACACAGGAATTATGGTGGCTGCTTGGTGGCACTAATAAATCTCATCCATGGCCCACTTGGAATGCTCAGGCAGGCCCCAAACTTGTGACTGTGCAATCACCTCGTCCCTGAAACTGGGTTCCTTCGGGCTGCCTCAGACATAGTCATCTTAGCATCTCCTCCAGAACACAAAACTCACCTTCAGCCTGCTTCCATGCCTGATCCTGCTCCTCTACACTTCTCGTATCTCTTCCCCCCACCGGTCAGAAACGAGCAGTTTGTGACTCCTCTCTCTTCCTCTCTGCTCTGTGGTGTACCATGCACCAGTTCATATTTGCTCATATTTTGAGCGGCATACTCTAACTAAGGAACTGCCCTCAAGCCTAGCCTCTGAGACATCTCCTCCATTCTGTGGCTTCCACTGTTTAGCACAGAGTACTGCTACTTCAATACAAACCTGTGGTTTTTTTTTTTAGCATCCCTCCCTTCTTTTAAAAACTGGCAGTAGCTGCACATTGCTCTCAAAACAAAATCTAAATCCCCTAATATGGTCTCAAAGCCCTTTAGGAGCTGGTCTTGACCACCTTTCCAAGCCTCCGCACTCGCCCTTGATCCACATGCTCCAGCCACACCAAGTTGCTGGCAGTTGCAGAAGGTTCCAACTCCTTGCCTTTGCACAGCTGTTCCTTCCTCTTTCTCTCTACCTCTCCCTGCCTTCTCCCCCCACCCCTCCCATTCCTGTCAACTCCCAGATTTATGCAGGTCTTAGCTTAAGCTCACCTCCTCTGGTATACTTTCACCGGTATACCCCAAGATGAGGATAAGTGCCACTTACCTCATACTCAATCCTCTAATTGCCAGGTTATTTATCTCTCCAACAAAACTGTGTGCTCAGTGTGACCAGGATTGTATTTTGTTTACTGTTGTTGCATCCACAGTGCCTGGCATAATATCTAAAACATGGTAGGTGCTCTGCAAATATCTGTTAACTGGAAGAATGGATGGACGCTCCAAGTCACCCAACCACCCCATACTGACATTCTCTGTCTCAATTTTAATTTCTTCCTTAGACATTTTCTTCTAAAACTTTGACTTTGCAAAGCCAAAGGGATGAGCATCTAAGCAAAGCTTGGAGAAGGTGCCCAAGACAAGGGTATGGGGTTATATTCATTTTGTTTTTCTAGAGTCGGCCCATTCACTTAGCAGAGAAAGGCACTTACTGATACGATCTCAAGCAGCCATGGTAGATGAAGTAGAACAAAGGACATTTGCTAGAACAAATTTATGCCCTGCTATCTTTGAGGGTGTCTGCTATGCAGCCAGGGTCCTAGCACGAAGTGTGTCTACTTATGGAGTTGCTGAGGAAAGGTTAATGAAGGGACTGTTTGCAAACCCCAGCATTAACAGTGGCCGGGAAGAGGTTACCATTCCTAGGCCATAAGGGAACATGCACCTGATGCCAGAAAGAGCTGTAGCTGTGGTTGTGACTGCTTGGGAACTGTGACCTTCAGTAGAGCAAGAAGAACCAGGATAATACTTATCCCAACTGCTTTCTTCTGTCCTCTGGACTCCTGTGTGTTGAATCCTGAGGGTAAAAGAATTTAGTTAAGGCTTCTGGGGCATGGACGGGGGGAAGGTGCTCTGTGGACTTGGGGGACAGGGACAAGAAGAGGCATCCAACCAGTTCTGTTGCTGAGAATGAACACCTCATGGAGACAAAGGGGGCTGGGTCTCCTCAACTTCACCGAGGACAAAAAGCAAAAGCCCCCAAAGAGGCCAAACGCAGAATCTGGATTGCTGGGAGCCTGATGGGCATTGAGGACAGACTTGAGCCAAAATGTGAGGTCTGCTTATTGTTGCGTAGAGAATGTCCTCACTTCCCTTCTCCCACTGGGATCTTCTCCCCTGGTTTAGTACTCTGCCCCAAATAGGACGACTAGGAATCCTAGCAGGTCTCTCAAGATAGCACTGATTTGTTCACACTTAACAGAGCTCTCCATCCTAAAGAGCTGAGAATCTGCCAGCAGCTTCTTCAGTATGTATAGAATGAAGAACTGTAATGTTGAACCCAAAGACCAGGAGCAGCTGGGCTAAGGGAGGAACCCATTGACTGGGAATCAGCTGACAAAAGAATGAAGACACAGATGATTTCTAAGGTGGCAAACCTGGGGGCCAGCATCCCACAATGGAGCAATTCCTCGCACACAGTCAGGCAGGAAGCTAGTCTGGGTCCCAGCTGGTGGAAGACAGTGTCTCTTCCAGCTCACCTTTCCCACTCATCTCTTCTCTATGCTTTGGTCTCTGTCCTCTTTTCTGTCCTTTTGATCTCTGTCTCCTGCAGCCTCCTTCATTGTTCTCAAGCCCATCCTCATCCTTAAGCCCATCCTCATCCTTTTCCCTAGGTTTTTGCAGTAACTTCTTAGCTAGTTTCCTTGTCAACAGTTCTAGTTTCTTAATTTCTCTTCCATACAGTTTGGAGAGGAATATTTCTAAACTGCAAATCTAACACCTCTCATCCCTTCCTCAACTTCCTTCAGTGATTCCCTTTTGCTTACGGATCAAGTCTACACTCTATTTGTTCAAAGCCTTTATGATATGATCCCATCTACCTTCCCAGTCCAACCTGCATCTTCTCTATGCATCCCCTAAATTCCAGCGATACTGAAACACTTCCTTTGCAAACACCAATTTATTTTGCCTCCACACACCCCTCCCTCTCTGTCCCTTCACCTACCTGTTAAACCATCTTCTAAGGCCCAGCTCAAAGCACTCATCCCCCCTACAACTTTCCTTGATTATTGCTCATCATTCCCTCCTCTGTGCTCCTACTCAGAACTTACTTCTATCACCACACCATTTTCTAATTATCTGTCCCTGTGTTTTTCTCCCCTACCAGACTATGAGCAGCTTAAAGAAGGTACTGTGTTTCTGTATTTCCTGAGCTTCAGCACAGTGCCTGGCACGTAAAACATGCTCCCTAGACAGCCAGTTAGTGGCAACCTAAATTAACAAATGGCTCTCATCTCTGGAGACCTGACTGCCATCCTCTGGGAAACCTGCCTCTTTTAAAGTGGCTGAAGCAGACTGACTGGACCTATTTAGGATCCCTTCCTAGCTGCTGCTAGTGTTCATTTTTCACCAGAGTTTCCCTCTGTACAAATGTGACTGGACAGAGAGGGGCTGCCCAGGGTGTTACCAGCATGGCTGAGCTAAATGTCTCTACCCACAGAGAACCCACTCCAGGAGGTCAGAAATGGCAAAGACAATCCCTGCGCTAATGGGGAACCATGGGGCCTCAATCCTGCATCTCTCTAGAGGCTGAGCTGAAGGAGCTTCTTTCTGTTTAGCTCTGAAATCTACCAGTTATTCTGAATCTCAAATTGAAGGACCACTAGCATTCCCACAGCCTTTCTCTCTAGCCCCCATCAGTCTCAGAACTTGGTGGTCATAGCATCTGGGGAAGGAGAACTCCTTTTACTCTCCATGGGACAGCTCAGATTTTCTTTTGCTCTTCACTACTCTGCTTTCTGCCAACTAAGTCTTTTCTCCTTCTCTCCCTCTCCTTTTCCCCACTGCACTCTTACCTATATCTAAACATGCCCTTGATTTATCCATTCCCAAATCTTGAGACTTGCCATTCCCTCTTTCTGGGAAACCTTGATTTCCTTTTCTACTTGTAACAGTTGACTTGTAGCCGGGCGTGGTGGCGCACACCTGTTGTCCTGGCACTGGTAGGCAAGAGGCTTGGGATCACTTAAGTTCACGGGTTCAAGACTACCCTGGGCAACATAGAGAGAACTGGTCTTGAAAAAGTAGCCAGGCACCGTGGCGGGTGCCTTAATACCAGCTACCTGGGAGGCTGAGGCTGGGGATTGCTTGAGTCCATGGTATCCCAGGCAACTTGAATCTGCGGTACCCCAGGCAACATAGCAACTTGAGCCTGGGGTACCCCGGGCAACAAAAATGAATGAATGAATGAATGAATGAATGAATGAATGAATGAATGAATGAATGAATGCTGACTTGTTCTTCAAGGTCCATTTCCAATATTGTTTCTTCCATAAAATCTTGATCTTAGCTGGGTGTAGTGGCACATGCCTGTAATCCCAGCTACTTGGGAGGCTGAGGCTAGGAATCACTTGAATCCATGGGTTCAAGACAACCCTGGGCAACATAGCGAGATCTATTCTCCAAAAAAAAAAAATCTTCTTGATCCCTTTTCCAACCTAGCAGAATCTGTCCTTCCTTTGGGTGCCCATAGTCACTGACATTTTTCTTAACAGTACTCATACCAGTTCACCCTGTGTCAACAGTGTTCTTTCTAATCCTCTTAGAGCAGTGTAAGCTTCTGGATAGAAACTGTTCAGGTTTGCATTCCACACAATGCTTTGTCAGAGGATGTAATCCATGAATATTTATTGAATTGAAATACCTTGAAAAACAGAATCATCTATATTCGTTCATTCATTTACTAAACAAACCATTTCTGATTAGGGACACATATGACTTTATCTTCCATAAATTTGCCCCAATACTTTTTAATTCATTTATGTTTCACACTAACCACACCAGTTAGGAGAATGTCTTTCATAAGTTTGTGGCAGCTATGTGAAATAGCAATCTTCTCTGCTCACCCCACATGTGCTAAGTTTCAAAGCAGCCCACTTTACGAGGGTTGGGATGTCATAAGTAAGTGTCTGGTCCACATCACTTGTGATTTCTTGCACACCCACAAGCAGCCATCATATTGGCAGACTCGAAAGCTAGTCACTCAGCTTTTCTTACTAAGGGGCTCCATGCCCCCCAGATCAGCTCCAGAATAGGACGGAATGACAAAGCAGAATCCTGCAGGTAGGACCACCCCCACTGGATACCTCCAGGAGAATGTTCTCCTTCTCTAATGTCTTAATCACAGTCCTCTTAGTTTTTGGCCAACAGCCTTGGGGAACTGTCTACATGAAGGATTTCTAGGTTCTTTGCCAGAACTGTGGCTGACCATGCAAGAGCTGAGCACCGGAGAGAACATTTGAAGTGTTTATCACAAAAGTCACTGCCTTGCACTTACCCACATTTAATTGAGTCTGTACCCTTTTGCCCTGAAGTCTTCCTGCCAGATCCAGATCCAGAAGGATCCTGGAAAATAGCATCGCTTGGGCTGTCCCCAACCATATATATGCATGCACTCGAGGGTCATACCACTCCCTGGCTGCATGCCTGGGGCTCTTTTCCAGGAGATTCTTGCACCCTGTGAAAAGCAATCTTTTCCATTTCTACCTGTTTATCTCATGAGACACAAAGCATAAAATTCTGTCTAATTCTTGAGGTTGATTGTAGCACATAGTAGATGTGGGGGGTGGCATACATATGATAGCACTAAAAATAGTAGCATCTGCTGCCTGTGGAGCATGCCCTACATGCCAAGTGCTCATTGTGCAGAATTGTGAGTTTAATCTGTACAATAACACCACAGGATGGGTAACTAACTCCATTTTACAGTGAAGACACCAAGGCGCAAAGAGGCTACTAACTTCCCCAAGAGCACACAGTTGAGAAGTCCAAAGCCTGATTTTAGCCCCAAATATGTCTTACTCCAAAACCTGCATCCTTTACCAGGCCATGACATAATCTCAACACGTAACAATCACAACTTGATGTAGTCCTGGTGGTAATCATCAGTTACTGGACTATTCTCATCACTTCCAGGTTACCTGTCTCCTATCTCAAGCTAATCTTTTCAGAACATAGTTTAAACCTATTTTTTCCACAGTTTCCTGAGGAAAACATTCCGCAGCCCCCATTATTCATTCCCATAATATCTGCCTTTGCCCCTAGAGGCTCTTTTGGGGCAATTATTTGTTTAGTGTTCTCCCTTCCTGCTGGAAATCAACTCCATGAGTGGGCAGGGCCTGTGACAGTTATGGTCACTATTTTGCCCTTGTGTCTGGCATGCAGTAGTTGTTCATTAAACTTACCATTCTCAGACTATCTTTTCATAAAGTATCCCTGGCCTTCCATCCCCCTCCCCCCACTTTCCAAATTGGAACAGGAGACCCCAGGCCAGCCTTTCTTTGCCACCTCCACCTGCTTCTAGAACTTCCTTCAATGATGAGAGCTTCAGCATCCCCCAAGCCTCAGACCCCAGCCATCCCATCTCTTGGCTGCCAGAGTTTTATTTGCATTTTCATGGTTTCTGTGCAAGCGGGCATCCCCTCAGCTCCAGCAGGGCAGGGTGCTGACAGGAGCAGCCAACGGCCAGGATACCAGGTTTCCCTTTGCTAAGCTTTTTCCATGGGAATGATTTAAGGCCCTGAACAGATAAGTGAAGAGCAAACCCGCAATGAAGTCAGCACTCTGCTTATTAAGTGGAAAAAGCTGTGCTCGGCTTATTGAAATGTTCATTAGACAGATATATAGAGATGAGAAGGGGAAGGGAGGGCTAGCAGCACCAGCACTGTGGGATCAGGCTGAGCTGGAGCAGCCAGGTAGGGGGCATCTCAGGGGAGGTCTGGAAAGCCCAGCAGGAAAAGGAGGGGCTAGAGCAGGTAGGTGGTACCTATGAAGAAGAGGGGCCACAGCTCTGACCGGTAGAAAGGAAAGCAGAAGGGACTTTGCTCCTGAAGCAGCTATCCCCAGGGCAGTAGATGGAGAGACTTAACTTTAGGGCATCTTGACTCACTTCCAGAATGCCTGCATCTCTACATCAAATGTCGCTGTCTTTGCCTGGGACACAGGATTTCTGAAGAACTCAGACTCTGTTCATTTGCTGACTTTGAAGGCAAGAAGGTAACTTATGCTTTGTCAGAAAGAATGGGCCTGTTGATATAAGAAGCATGGTGAAGTTGCCCCAAAACTGCCCCTCTGAGGGAGCTTTCTCTGTGCCAGGCCCCCCACTCCCTTACTGGAATCAGTTCTCATGGCCAATTGTAGGGGAGGCATCATGCTCGCCAATCTTCATAGGTTCTTTATTGGTTTTAGAAGTTATGCAGACATACCAGGCAGGGCAAAGCCAGGGCCAGGAGGCAGGCGAGTTCCCAGACCCCAGGAATCTTCCAGCTCTTTCTCTGGGCTGGCTCACTCTTTCCTCCTCCTTTCTCTCTCTCTCTCTTTATCCCCACCTCTCTCCCTTTCTTCCTCCCTCCCTCCCTCGTCTGTCATATTCTCTCACGCTCATGCACATGCTCTCCTAGACCCAGGTGTGCACACCCACTGAACTGCACAATCATGGGGAAGATGCAACACCCTACTTGCTGGCTATGCAGGCCAATGGAGAAAAGAGCCTGACTAACTCATTTACCCTACACTTGTCTACACCTGTCACTTTTAAAATTCCTCCTGGCAGGCAATTCCTGGCTGCTTCAGCATTCTCCTGGCTCCCTGGCTTCTTCCCTCCCAGTGCCCACCCACATCCCCCAGCAGAGCTCTATGCTCCAAGGGGGTGGGGGTGGCCTTTGGAGGACTGTAGCCATACCATGACTCTGCCAATCCTAAGACACGCAAGAACTTGAGGTGAACAGAAGTAGGTCTGACCCTTAAGGACCTCAACACTAGTGCAACAGCCTGGTCCCCAAAGGCTTCTCACATAGAAGGTTGAACTGGTGGTTGAAGGAGTGAAAACTCTGAACACACCCCTCACACCACATATTGGAAAGGGTGTGATGTGATGTGATCTGAGGAGCAGGCACTGTCACCAAACAGAAAATATAGCTTCGAGATTTCCCAGTATCTTCAGCTTTCTTTCCTGCCTTCCTCAGTGGCCCCCAGAGAACAGAGGTGGTAGTGTGACCAATTTGATTAAAGGAAGGACACCAGCAGAAACCAATGAAATGGCATCTTTAGAGCTTCAAGGTGTTTTAATAGCCTCATAGAATCCTTCGCTTATTCATCAAATACTGTAGATCTGCTGTAGCTGCTGGGCACCACCCAGGCTCATACTGGGAGACCCACCCTGCATAGCCCTGGCCTTCTGGGCCGAACACTGTGTAACGATCCTGCATTCATTCATTCAGCACACAAGCAGGTCAAGCCAGACTCCTGAGGGTGGAGAAATGGATCAGACATGATCCTGCCCTCAAGAAGTTTACAGTCTATGGCCCACATGTTCAAGGAAACAGATAAGCACCAAGCAGTGAAAAATGCATCAAGGAGTTAAGGACACCTTCCTGAAGATATTCAAGCTGAGTCTTTAAAAATAACCTAAGTTTACCAAGCATTCAGGGGGAAGGAATTTCTAGGCAGACAGAACATGGGTTTGGGGAAAACTGAAATAGTTCCACCCTGGATGAAAACAGTGGGAAAGGGAATTTCCATGCTGTGCTAAGGTTTAGACCCTTTCCGAAGGTAACTGGGGGTCAGTGAAGAGGATGCATCAGCTCGGCAGCAGTGGAAGAGGTTGCCTGGAGGGACTGATGGATACAGGGCCCACTTGGCCACTGTTTCACTGGGTTCTGTGAGAGGTGGTGCCCCTTTGACCTGTGAATGGGTCAGAGACCTGCTAGATAAAGGAAAGGAACTAGGTGGTTGGTTGCTCTTTAGCATGGAGATGTGGGGCATGTAGGGTAGTGCCCCAGTCAGGTGGCCTGTCTGTGTTGAACTGTCCTGCCATCTATGCCACCTGCCTGTGTCCTCTCCGTCTGCACTGAACCATCCCATCCTCATCCCCAATTGTAGGGGAGAGCAGCCTGTACCTGATCCTAACGGTAGTACACAGGCATCAGACTCACCAATCTGTGTGCTCTTTGCACAGACAAACCAGGCAGGCCAGGGCCAGAGACTGCAGGGGGGGCTAGGAGGCAGGCAAGCCCCCCAACCTCCCCAGCCCCTCAGGTTTCTTCACTCTCTCTGGGCTCTCTCAGTTTGTGCTCTTGCTCATGCTCTTGCTTGTGCTCCTTTATGCCCTCTCCTAAGCCCAAGTGTACATACACTTGGGCATGCCCACTAGCTCACACAATCAGGGGGAAGATGCATTACTGCAGGTGCTGGCTATGCAGGCTAATGGAGGAAAAAGCCTGACCAACTCACTTACCCTACATGGCCCCTCAGCAGTGTGGGGAGTCAAGGGTCCTGCAGGGGCTCTGGCTGCTCCCACTCCCCTGGCCGTCCCTGCTGCTGATGCTGAAGCAGCTGTCACCTGCTCCCAGGCCTTGATGACTCCATTTCCCAGCTCCCTCCCTCTGCCTCGCTGACTTTGGGAGGTGATTAGTAATAAAACTTTAACAAGCATCCATAGGTGCGTCTCCCTGTCACTTTTATGAGGCCATTTCCTGAGCAAAGATATAGGAGCGCCTTCAGCCTCTCCTAGCCATGTCTTTGCTGCCACTGTTTCAGCCTCTGCCTCAGCCTCAGCAGGTCCCAGACAACCTCGGGGCTAAGTGGGGATTCCAGACAACTTGAAGGGCTAATTGGTGTGCCCAGAGAAGACTGGGACATGTTTGGCTGCAGGAAGCCCAAAGAGGCAAGCATGGTTCTCTTTATGTGCCCCCAAGGTTCTCGCTAAGGACTGGAAATTGTCACTGGAAAGCCTGGAGCCATTGTCATTGCCTGGGTCTAATTTCTTATAGCTGTCCCACCTCCAACCTCAGCCCCAACTCCAGCCCAGTCAAGCCCTAGAGTTTAACTTCCTTGATTCATTCCATCAATGTGATTTTACCCAGCGCCACCACCCAAGGATGCCAGGGATCCAGTTAGGAATCCTACTTGCTCCCTGCCCTTGGGGAGCTGGTGACTGATGGGGACTGGGAATGACATAAATGCCAAATAACCAGAACATATGGTGAGCCAAGTTCTCCAGGCACCAGTAAGGGGCTATGGTGGGAAGGCAGGCAATGCAGCCCTCCATGAGGCAGGGGTGGTGGGGACTATTTCTCTAAGAAGGGGCCTGGACCTTGCTGAATGAGAAGGATTTTGTGAACTGACGCAGAGGGTAGTCGCCCCTTCTTTCCTGGCAAGATCCTAGTCCCGCAGCTGGGAGGGCTAAGGTCAAGGAGAACCCCCTGGGCAGTGGTGCATGTAGGGTAAATGAGTTAGTCAGGCTTTTCCTTTCATTAGCCTGCATGACCAGCACCTGGATTACTGTGTCTTTCCCTTGATTGTGCAGTATAGTGGGTGTGTACATGTGTAAGTGTGCACACCTGGGCCTAGGAGAAAGGGGATAGAGGAGTGCAGGGAGGAAACACAAGCACGAGTGAGAGGATGCCAGAGAGAACACAGGACTAGGAGAGCATGAGAGAATGCCAGAGGGAGAGCCAAGAGAAAGAGTGAAGATTCCTGGGGGCTGGGGATCTCACCTGCCTCCAGGCCCCCCTGGCCCTGCCCTGCCTTATCCTATCTGGTATGTCTGTGTAACTACTAGAACCAATAAAGAACCTACACAGATTGGTAAGCCTGATGCTTGCATAACAATAGGCATCACAAACAGGCGGGCTGCCCTACAATTGGCAACAAGGATTGGTTACACTACAGGCCCCTAGTCACAGGAGTGACTGAAGTAGCACAGTGATTGTGGAGAAAGGGGTATCAAAAACAGCTGAGGACTTGAGGGGTATAGCACTTAGCCCCCAATTCTCATGACACCTGTCCCAAGGCCTTCCAGAGAAGTGGGGCCAGGTGAACAAAAAGGGGGAGTTGCTGCATCTGACACTCCTGGCTCCTCCTGGGTCCCTGCAGCCCTCTTGTTCCCTGGGCTGTGATGATACAAAGAAGCCTGTGGTGGATCATATATCGTTTGGAATCTCAGCTCCTGAACTTGAGTCTCTGAGTAACACCTGAGGCAGACTACACTCTCTGAACCTGCATCTCTAGCTGCAAAACAGAGAGAGAGAGCAGCTACTTCAAAAGGCGCTTGTGACACGCAAATACAGTAACTGGCATACATTCAGGACAGCTTTGCTACGAAGCAACCTTGTTTATTTTCCTCCACCCCCACCTTTCCCTGCCTCTCTAGCATCACTCCTTTTTGCTTCGAACCCCTCGGTGTTCCCCAGAGCTCTTCCACCATCTTAGCTTCCCATCCCATCCCCTCCTACTGGACCCCACATTTCCAGGTGCCCACGAGATTTGGTTCAATTCAGTGTTCACAAGACATCTGTCCTGCGAGGACTTTCCTGACCCCCAAGGGCACAGCTGCTGCCCACCTTCTTGTAACCCCAGAGTTTACCCAGAAGCCTTGGTTTCTTCCATGGAGTTGTAACTGAGGTCATCTGCTCGGAAAGGTGGAAGTAGGAGGTGGACAGGGAGCCCAAGAATATTACTGGTTAAAAATAACTGCAAGAGAACTGGTCCTCCTGTCTCCTCTCCCTTCCATCTGTGGTTGCTGCCCTCATCCCCATGGCTGCTATCTCTCACCTGGACTGGGGCAGTAGTCTTCTTAACTCAGTGCTCTTCAGCTTTGTCTGGCCTTTGGCATCTCTTGGTGGGGTAGGGCTCATTTAAAAATCTGATGCCTGAGCCAGGTGTAGTGGCACACGCCTATAATCCCAGCCTTGGGAGGCTGAGGCTAGGAGTCACTTGAGTCCATGGGTTTGAGACTACTCCAGGCAACATAGTGAGCCCCAGTCTCAAAAAAATAGCTGAGTGTGGTGGCACGCGCCTGTAATACCAGCTACCTGGTAGGCTGAGCCTAGGGATCACTTGACTCTGCGGGATCGGGACTACCCTGGGCAACATAGCAAGACCTAGTCTCAAAAGAAGAAAAAGGAAAAGAAAATCTGATGCCTGGATCTCTCTCCAGTCTGATTTCACTGATCTTGGTGTAGCCTGGACATCAGCATTTTTAAGTTCCCTCTTAATTTTGCTGTGAGATCGCGGTTGAGAACCAACCACTATGCTGTTGTCCTTGCTCTGTTCTCATCCCCCATGAACCTGCTCTTCACCCTGTCTATGTCAAAGAGGTCATATAAATCACAAATTGGGTTGTGCCTTCCGCTTGAGTCCCTGCCCTTTGATTTTAAATTCCTGGCTCCTGGAACTGAGGCTCTACCTGGCTCTGCTCCATACCCAGGACCTGGCAGAGGGTTCTCCATAGAGAGGCACAGTCAGCATTCAGTGAATAAGTGAGTGAACTCTCAGAAGTCAGTAATCAGCAAACTGACAGGTGCTGTTGGTCCTGTGCCTAGGAACGTGTGAACAGTAGCCTTTTGCCAAGCCAAGGGCAGTTAAACAGCAATCTGGAAGCCTGGGGAGAAAACAGGGCAGGAGGGAGGATGTGGAGGAGGGAGGAGGTAGTGAGAGGTCAGAAAGGCAGAGTTTCCTGAGAGGTGAATTATCAGTGGGACCACCATGGGTCGGGCAAGCACCTCAGCCGGGGAGTAATGGAGTTAGGGAGGAAGGCCCAGCAGAAGCAGAGAGATGGAAGCAGCTTAATCTGCCCCCAGGAAGTGCAGGCTGGGGACAAGCAGGCAGGAGGCAGCAGGCCATTCCTCAGCAGCTAATGCCCCCAGCCTAACACAATTACCCCTTCCTTCTCCTTCGGTCCAGGCAAGGGGGAGGTTGCATGGAGGGCAAGCATGCCCCGCAGCTGGGGAGCGTGGGGAGCAAGACTCAAAATCCAATCAGGAGTTTCACTTCAGTATTAGCCTGAGCTACCCATTTTAGCTGGAGGGGCTGGCAAAGAGTCGGCTTAGGACCAGAGCAGAGGTGCTACTAGGAGATCCGTGAAACCCCATCCCCCCTCCCTCCCTGGGTGTCAGTGGGACTTGACCTGGAGACCCTTCCTGTCTCTTGGCCAGCAGACTTGCCTCTTCTCTGAAGCCAATATACCACCTCCGGCTGGCCCCCTTGCCGCTTCTCACTCCCCATCTCACCACCTCTCACCCTCCCTCTGGCTTCACATTGATATAAATGGAGGTTTCGGCTGCCTTTAAATAGTCCGATCTATCAGTGGGGCACATGCTGCCCATAAATCTGCCGGGGCTGATGGCTCCCTAAGTGGACTGATAGGAGCTATTTCCGGCAAGGTGTTCAGTTACTGGGCCCCTCCCATCCCTCCCCCCCAAGCTTGCCCTTCCCCAGGGGCAGGGACCCTTTTTGTCATCTGGTAATTGGCATTTTTTCACTTGCACTTGGTCCAACAGAGAGAGTGCAGCGCCCAGCCCCTAACCAGATTAGCATTGGCTTTCAGAGAAGGCCCCTCTGGAGTCGACCTTCCCGTTCAAAAGATCAAGATCGAGCTGTTGGCTCAACAAGGAAAGAGGCCTAGGTGGGAGGAGGTGCCCAGGGGAGAGGAGACTAAGTGTGGAGGAAGAGGGACTGCAGCCCCAGCCCCTCTGGGGCTAAGCTCTCCTGTTTCCAGGGCCCTGGCTCTTGAGACATGGGCTACCAGGAGATAGGCTCCGGAGTTCACCCTGACATCAGGGCCCAAACTTCTTCCCCATCAAGGCCGCTTTGACCTAACCTTGAGCTCCCCTGGTCTAGAAATGACCTGGTATTGAATAGGGGAGGGGATAGAGATCTAAGACAGAGCTGGAGAAGCCCCAGGGTCTGAGGGTTACTTAGTGAGGGGATGGTGCAGGAACACACATATTACCCTAATTTGGAGGGCAGCTGCTAATGGATGGATTTCCCTGAGGGAGAGAGGAAAGACCTCTGGAGCTCTGTCTGGCCTCCTGGCCCTGGGGTCCTGCTTGAAGAGACATAGAGATGCCCCTGTAGGCCACCCCAGTGGCCTCTGGTCAAGAGGTCACTATGGCCACTTGGAGCAGGTCACTAACATTGCTCTTTCCCAGCTCATCCTCCTCTTGTGGCCGGAAGACAGACAGCTGAGCCAGCCTGGCTAGATAAGCCCAGACATGACCCCACCAAAGACTTCTAGAACCTTCCTGCTAAGGTTCCTCAGTCTAAAGAGGAAACGGTGAAGGACCAGGCAAGACCTGGTAGAGAATTACCCTGGAATATGTCCACCAGTCACTTATCTGGCTTCTTTCCTGAAATCTTGGTTCTTGAAGATGGGATGGGAGCATGGGGGTCAGTGTTCCTTATCAGGGTACAGGATGTGGGGTTTCCTGCTATAGACTCTAGTTAAAGAACCAGGAAGATTCCCAACAGAAGGCTTGGAAGATGGTTATTTTGATCACAACAAGGTTTATATATTACAGTGACGCCTTTTCTAGTCAGCTGTCAGGGGTTCAGACATAGCAAGGAGGAGAAGGGAAGAGTATGTGTGAGGGACTTAAGTTGGGCCAGGGACTTAAGTTGGCTACAAAGTCCCAAGCCAAAGCCTCAAAACCTGAAGGAAACCGTCTCTCCTGCTCCAGGGAAGGCCAAGCCAGCACTCATGGCAGGGACAGACAAGTTCTACGAGTAATATCGGTTCTGCCCAATATCACAGCTTCGTGAAGGTCACTGATAGCTGATAGCACTTCACACTTTCAGAAGATGTGGGGAGAGCCTACCCTTTCTGGGCTGGGGAGAACAGAGGGCAATAACCTTTGTTTAGGGGCAACCCAGACAGATTCCAAGGTGGCCTTGAGACTCCAAGGGGAAGCATAAGTAGTTGCTCTACCTCTTCCCTTCTTTGCCTCCCTCCCTTCCTTCCTCTCTTCTGTTATTCATTTGCTCATTCTGCACACTCTTGCTGTCATCAACCATGTAACCTGTCTTGCAACTAAAAGGGAAAAAATTAGTCAGACCCAGTTCTTTCTCCCAAGGGAGTCCAAATCCCACAGGGAGAACAGACCTACCACACTGGTGAAGTCTGACTGGTGGCCCAAGCCTGCCCCCGTAGCTTCAGGCTCCTCCTGGACTCCTGAACTTGTTTAACCCTCATACTCTTCAATGCAACATGTCCAACTTAAACTTGTCCTCCTGTCCTCAAGTCAGCTCCCCCTTCAGTGCCCTTAACTCAGAGAATGGCACCTCAGTAAGTGGATCCTGAGTCACCAAGATAAAATCTAGGCTTCTCCAGTACCCCCTCTTTTTTTTATTTTTCAAAATAATTTATGTGTATATATATATATTTCACATCATTTTGATCCCTGGGGGTCATCCACCACCTCCCCTTCCCAACCACTCCAGCTGCTCCCTACCCTCCCATTGTGTACTTTCATTTGATTGTCTATATATTAGTGAAACCATTTGGTTTCTGTCTTTTTCTATCTGGCTCGTTTCTGCTAGTATGATTTCTAGGTACATCCAGGTTTCCATAAATTCATCAAATTTGTCATTTTTAACTGATGAGTAATACTCCATTGTGTATATATACCACATCTTTTTCATTCATTCGTCTGTTCTGGGGCATTTGGGTTGTTTCCATGTCCTTGCAATTATAAATAGTGCTGCAATAAACATTCGAGCACAGGTCAGGACCCCCTCTTTACCTGCAACCTCCACATGAGCTGAGACTCTTCCAGTGACAGTCTGCTTACTGAGGCTAAGAAATGCACCAGTGGAACGACTGCAGAATTTGCAAGGTGTTTCTCCACCACCCTTGCCCTCCTGTGCTCTATTGGACCTATGGCTATCCTGGTTAGAGACAAGGCGAGGCCAAGACCAGCAGCTAAGACTGATGAGCAAGGTACCACCACTCACAGTTGCCCAGGTAGAAAGTAGAAGGTACTTGGGTGGGGTCTCAGGGGATGATGGGGAATGACAGCTGTAGCTGCAGAAGGACAACAGAGGCAGGTGAGGAGAGCCTCAGAGAGGTTGCCCACCTGCAGAGACCTGGAAGGCCTCTTGAGCTGAGTCCCGCTCTCTCAGACATATAACCTGGCTCAGAATGATTCTTCCACCCTTTCTCCCTCTCATTTATTGGAAGGGATGGGAGGCTAGGTGGAAGATTTCTGAGGGTCATTCCTTCTCAGATATTCTAGGAGGCTACAAAATACAGTTTAGGCCCAGACTCACTGGGTCTGGGAGCCCAGCCTGGTGGTCCTGTTGCTATAGCCATTTCTAGGCAGAAAAGTTTGGCTCTTCAGAACTCGATCTGTTTTAGGGCTGGAGGCAGAAACTTCCTTCCTGTCCTCCAAACAGACCTTGAGCTTTTTAGAAAATTGATGAGGAACAAAGACTTCACTTGCTGGAGATTTGGGGTGTATGGAGCTAAGGGGAGGTGATTGGCAAAGGTGTCATCCCCCCAAGGGAGACTTTGGAAAAGGACTTTTGTCTGTTTTTAAACTAGCCTCTCTCCCACCCCACTCTCCCCAAAAATTATTATAAAGAATTATTGCCATTAGTACGTCTTTCCTACTGAAAGGAGAAAATCGCCTCATTCATAATTTATACCCTCAATTACTATTAATAAAGAAATATTTCAGCAGAAAATCGCCTGGGAAAATTACACGTAACATTGCATTAACATTCTATTTGAACATTTTCATCACATTTGTTATAGAGTTAATAAGAGGGATACGGTCCCCTGACTTCTTCATGAAATTATGGGCTGACGATGATAGTTTAATCTTTTAGACTTTATATAATATATTCACTTTACTAATTGAGCTATCCAAGGAGCAGTTAGAGATGTTCTTAAACGTGGAGACAGAGGAATCAGGGCCATGACTTTGCTGCCAGAAGCGCCGCCTGTCAGGGTAGGGCTGGGGGCAAAGTGGGTGACTCGGGCTAGCCCAGCTCCACTGGGGAGAACCCGGTGTCTTTGCACAGTCCCCAGAGGCAGTGACCGCCAACACCGGTGGGAAGGTGCGGATGCCCACTCTGAGGGAACTTGAGGGAGAAAGGAAGCTTCAGGAAAGGGTGTTCCTCTCTAAACCTCTTCTTCCCTTAGCCAATTTTACAGGGGCTTCCTGCGTTCTTGCCCTGGGTCCTGGAGGAGCTCGGACCCGTGAGGTCTTCTGGAATGGCACTCCTCAGTGGGATAGATACCAGAACTCCTGGAAGATCTTGCACCCTTGAGATAATCCTGCAAAGGCCCCTAGATAGAGGTGCTGGAGAAGGGGATACCCCTAAAGGCCATCCTAGCACAAAGGAAGGAGGGAGGCAGCGTGTTTGAGGTCATAACATAAATGATGTGTATTTGGGATAATAGGGACAAGAGCTAAGTTGAGGCAATCATTTGTCACTGCTTTAGTGAATGTGCTTTTCCATCTACCATCTCGACAAACCCCCAGCAATGCTGGGAGGCAGATCCAGCAAGAAGTTGGCTCTCTCAGGTCCCCTCAAAAGTGGCCTCCACAAGGGCTCCCTGCACATTCCATCTAGTGTACCTCTCCCCCTGCCGCTTTCTGTGCCAGTGCTGCAATTTTTTTTCACAACACCCACTGATCACTTCTTTAAAATGCTGGTTTTCTCCCCACTGGGATGTAAGCTCTGTCGGTCTTGTCCAGTGTTGACTATCCAGCTCCAGACCTACTTGTTGGACTAATGGAGGTAAAATCTAGAACAGTCAGATGTTTTATCAGGGCAGAGACTAAAACCAAAGTCTCCACTCTTCCTAATTCACCTAACAGTTCTCGACATCTCTTTTTACCTTACCTGCTCCATCTGTCAGCCCATGGGGAGGTCTTCGACTGCTTGTCCTCACCCTCCTTGCTGATATGGGAATGCAGTCATCAGCACCTCTCTTCTGTACTTGTTCCCTTTCTTGTCCCCTGCAGTCTGTGATCCACATGCTGCCAGAGGGATCCTTTCAAACACAGATTGGAGCTGTTATCCTCTGCTCCAGACTTCTCCAGGTCTTACTGTCACAGAATAATCCAGCATCCTCATCCAGGCCTGCAGACTCCTGCTCTCGCCCCTGGCTTGCATGCTGCCCTCATCCCTTGCCCCTCTCCCACTGCTTCCTCCACTCCAGGCACATGGGCTGCTCTTTTGCACACCAAGTACCTTCCCACCTGGGCCTCTAAACTTGTTTTTTCTGCCTGAAACACTGTTCCCACAGATTCACTCCCCCCTCCATTCAGACACTCCAATACCACCTCTTCAGAGACCCCCTCCATGACCACCTACTGTCACTCTCTCCTTATCCTGCTTCATTTTCTTCCTCCCCCTTGTCCCTTTCTTACCTCTTATTTGTTGAGAGCCTAACTCCCCCAACAGAAGGCAATTCCATGTTCACTATCACATGTCTATCACCTGGAGTGCTCTAAGTGCTCGATAAATTTATATTAAATGAATGAATTTTTCTCTGCACACACACTCTCTCTGGGTGATCCCATTCGCTTCCATGTAAATGCTACTGTTGTACGGTAGCAGCTTCCAAATCTTAACTTCACTCCAAATCAATCTCCTGAGCTTCTGACTCACTTTCCAATTGCCTAATGACCACCTCTCCATAAAGATATCTAAAGCACAATAGGTCCAAAATTGAATGTATCGTTTTTTCTTCCTCCTTCAGCTCCCCATTTCATTCAATGGCACCACAATCTTAGATGTCATGTCCAGAAGTCTGGCAGAGTTTTTGGCTCCTTTCTCACCTGTACTTCCATTCGTTCTCCAAAGTCTTATGGTCAGGCTCATTTCTCACATCTACCCACCTCTTTCCATCACCAAGGCTCCCAATCTAATCTAGTCCACCACCATCATCCCTCCCTGAATTACTGCTTCAGCCTCCAGCTGGTCTCCCCTTCTCCAGTCTCTTTTCCCTCTAACCCTTCCTCTACAAGGATTTTTTATGTTTTATCTAAAACATAAATCTTGGCGTCAGAGATAATGTCCAGGCTTCTAGCTTGAGGAATCAGATGATAATGACTCCTATCACATTAAATGGGAGAGGAGGCAGTCTGGGGACATGTGACATTTGACTGCCTTTGTGGCATTTTTTTCACTTGGCTGTCTCTTCCCACTAGGTGGCAGAGATCATCTCATTCATCTTGTACCCTCTGTGTCCTCAGCGCCCAGCACCGTGCCTGGCACAGAGCCCATGCATGAACGTTTATTGCTTGTGACTGTCACCCTGAAACTCTTTAGGGAAGGGTCTCTTTTTTAAATCTTTGCCTCCTTGGCACCCCATCACTGCTACTAGGATATTTATCATATTGTTTACTGTATGTAACTTCTGTTTACTGGTCTGTTCATCACCAAACAGTGAGCCCTCTTTCACAGCTATGCCCACAAAGTGGGCACTCAGTAACACTGGTAGCTACTAACAGACTGATGAACCTCTCCCTGGTACACCGTAATGTCCCATTTACACATCTCTCTACACCCCTGGCCCACCAGCCTCTGTAGCAGTAGGCCAGCCTTTCTGCCTGGCTGATCCCTGTAGCTGCCACTTCTCGTTGGTGTGTGACTCACTGCCTCAAAGGTTGCTTTTGATCTCTGCCATCCACTACTGCCACTGAGGATTTGGGTCATTCCCCCACCTCTCCTTCTTGTCTACAATACTGAGCAACCAGTGCTAGCTAAGAGAAATGTTTTCCTGTAGAATTTTACTCTGTTACTATGCTGGGGGAGAGATAGTCATGAGGAAGTATGATGAGGCATTCACCAGGTAAACAATGATAGGATGAGTCCTCCAGGAAGAAATCTCTTTGGTTGAAATGGATGAATAGAATACATGCAGAGTTGTAAACAGAGTTCTCTAGACTCTCATGAGAAAAAGCATGTAGGTGAACAGCATGAGAGGAGACTGAAGAAGAAGAAAGTACCAACCACTGACTGGGGGGGAGAGCTGAAAGAGGGGTTATAGTATAATTATAATATGCTATAATATGTATCATATAATCATTAAATTATTATAATAGTAGTAATAGCTATTACTAAGTGCGTACCTGAAATGTCCCAGAGGTATATGCCAAGTGCTTATCTCATTTATGAGATAACTTCTTCTGTAACTCTATGTGTTAGGGACTAAGGAGTTTGAACTTCATCTTGTTTATCCTGAGTGCAATGGGGATCCAGTGAAGGTGTTAGAGGAGGAGAGCTAGTTACACAGCAAGATCTGTCTAGGGCCTGCACATGTGCTGCTGCACACAAGAAAAAGTAGATGTCAGGAAAACCATGAGCCACTACTGAGCTGTTGGTCCAGGGGCACCTGAGGCCAGAACCCATGAAAGGAAGGTAAGTATGGGCCCCATGGAAATCAGACCCAATCCAGGACAAAGGCCTGAACTAGGGTCAGGAGCTAGTTTAAAAGGACATTGGAAGGAGTTCACTTGGAAAGTTTGTGTTTTTAGCCACCAGCAGTTAGATGTGAGTTTAACTCCCAAAAGAACATGAGGGTGAAGAAAACTTTAGAATCAGTCAAATATACGTGGCAATTGGTGTCATGGGACTGTATCCCCATTGCAGACCAAGAAATGAGCGTAAAAGGCCCTTCCTCCTCTCAACCTTGCGTTCCTCCCTGCTGTCACTCCTCATTGTGAGAGTGTGCCTCTCCCTCTAGCCATCCTGTGATCCAGGCTGGCCGTGAGTGCTCTTCCATCTGTAGGCCTTCTCCTGGTCCCTGCCCTCTTCTCCCTTTCTGCTTGGTTAACCCCTACTGACCCTTTAGGTCATAAAAGTCAGGCTTTAATTTGCTGTCATTGAGAAGGTTGGCGCTCTAAGTCTAGAAGAACATGTTTATCCTGTGTTTCCTTTAACCTGTTACGGTACCGTCTCACAGCCCATCCTGTGCCAGTTTGAGAAGACTCAGTAGGAGAGATGAGAGCCCCCCAAGGTTTCACCAGGATTCTTTTTTTTTTTTTTTTCATTTTAAAATATTCTTATTTTGTAATTATCATACCACATCGGTCATGTTTGCGTGGTTGTTTTCTTCTCCTTATTCCCCACCTCACTCCCACCCCTCCTTCCCCTCCTTCCCCTCTCTGGTCATTCCAACTCCTCTCACTGTAAGCTGTTATTCTGTGTTTGACCCATGGGACTTTGTTTGTTTGTTTGTTTGTTTGTTTGTTTGTTTGTTTTCAAACTATGTCCTTTTTCCCCCCTGGGTACAGACTTGCACTCCTGGACAGCAACAGATGAGGCTTCTCGGATCTCCAGGAGTAGCTGAGGCAAGTAGTCAGGCTGAGCACTTCGGGAACTTGTAGGGCAGATGTGGTGCGCTTCTCTGGGATCATGCTGATGTCTGTCACCTGTTGCTGGTTCTGTGTCTTCTGGGTTTGGGAACGTAACTCCCAGCTGAAAGCAGTGAGGTGTTTGCTGCTGGGGCAGACTTCCCCAGGTGGTGAGTCGAGCTCCTCTCCTCTCTCTCTTGTCAGCAGTTCTGCCATGGGGTCACAGCCACTTGTGGTGGTTTTCTTCCCCCATTGATTTTGCCAGGTTTCCTTAATGTGTTTACATAGAGATTCAGACAGGTTACTAGGCCTAGTGCTTGATTCTTTAGTACTTTGTGGAGGACAAAGGAATAAAAGAGATCATCCAACCCAGCCTGTCCCACACTGCCATGAGAAATTCTACAAGCTCATTCTCCCTTCGTTTCATAAGCACTTTTATTTACCACATCTTAGATGCTATTGCCTGAAAGAGCCTTCACTGCCCTCCAGGCCAGGAGAGGTACCTTCTCCATGCTTGCTCATTCCCTCTCCCATCACCACTGTTGTATCATTGTTCCTGCTGTGTTTTATTACCTATCTCTCCCACTACTTGAAGAGATTCCTGAGAAATATTTGTTTAATAAATGAAACCCTTGTGCCCCCACTGTGTGTCATGCTCCAGAGGCCAGATCCTCAATCCATACATCTTGGCTACTTCACTTCAAGGAATTACCATAGAGCACTTTGTCATAGTAACCAACACTTTTCAAGTTTTTGCATACACATCATTTTCTTTGATCCTCACAGCAGCTTTGAGTCAGTTTCATTCCCAGACCTTAGCTACTAGGAAGAATGGGGGGAAGGGAGGCTGCCATCTTTGTTGTCACAAGCTCACCACTTAAAAGGACCGAGGTAGAGGCCCTGAAAGTCCAGCAGTTCTTTCTATGGGTTCTTAGACAGAAGTTTGACTACAAGGCCAAGTCTCACCCCGTTTTACTTCATCGTGAAGACATACAGGATCCACCGACTGTACTGCTCCCCAGCCTGAGACTGAGGAGGTCTGGGCTGGGTGAGGCCAGTGGCTGGGTTCTGACTCGAACTCCTGGCCCGGCCATGACAGGATGGGCCCCAGTGTAAACCGGATTCGCCTTGTAAACAGCTGAGCAGCTGGGCTCCATCTTGGCGGGGGAGCCCCAGCAACAACCCAGCAGGACAGCCCCAGCCCAGCAGGGCATTGTCCAAAGAAAAGGGGGAAAAAAGCTGAGTAAACAAAGAGGGCCGGCCAGGTTTTTTGTCTCTGGCTTGTTATTTCAGCCGGACAGTTGCTGTGCTGACCATGCCTACCTTGTGCTGGGCCAGGCTGGCTTGGTCAAAGGAGGCCAAGTTAAAAATCTCAGTCATCTTCTCATCTCAGCCCCTCACTTCTCTCCTTACCTCAACTCACTTTGCCTTCTCTGCTCTAAGCTCACTTCTTGGAAAAAGGCCAAAGATGGGGACTGCACATGTGGGAACAAGCTGAGGGGCACAGGGCAAAGAAATGGGCATGTGCCAAGTTTCTGTGCATATGTAGAGGTGTATTCAAGGTGCTGTGAGAACATAAAGCAGAGATCCAATCACGATAGCTTGAACAACATTCTCTCAGACTCCCCCCACTCTGGCTCTGTGAAATAAGGTCAAACTAACCTTGCAATGATCTCAATTCCAAAGTTTCATTTGGAACCCTCAGATGGTCATTCCTATCGGGTTTCACATGCCAGTCATCCTTGGTCACTGCTTAAGTACAAATCCCTACAGTCTTCCCCCCAGTATTTTCATTTACAAGCTACTATGCACTCCATCCCATTAGCTACTGGCACCTCTTCTCCCAGCTGTGCCCCTCTGCCAACCTGAAGGCACAAATAAACCCACCTACCACCTCTTCTGTTCCCTCTGTTTCCTAACTCAACTGAAATTCAGCTGTTGCCAAGGCCTCTGCTTCATCTACTGTTCTCTACGACAGAGAGCACTCATTCTCCTAAGACCCAACTTCTCTCCCTTCCTGCACCACTTCCAGGCTATCACTAGTTTACCCTCAAATAAAAGGAAAACCTCTTTTCCCTTCATGCTTCTCCATTTGACAGGACCATTTATCACTTGCTATCATTGTCCTCTATCAGCTTCTTTGCTCTTCCTCAACATGTATACCCTTATCAACCTTCTCTACACCCTCTCCTTGTTTCATTTTAAGGAGTCCATGAAATGACAATGACATCAACCAGTACCCTCAGTACTTGAGTATTTTCACCTTATACTACTATACTTCCCATCAATGTCAGTGACCTCAGTCATAGCCTTATTTGCCCCTCCCTGACCTGATGTTGTTCATTCATTCAAGACATATTTGTTAAGCACCTACTTTATCCTCAGCACTGGAGACAGAATGGGGAACAAAACCTTGTTATCAAAAAGATAACATCAGAGGTTGGAAACAGACAATAGAAAAGATTAGATAAATAAATGAGTGTGGTGGGGCACACCTCTAATCCCAGCTACCTTGGAAGCTGAGGCTGGGGATTGCTTGAGTCCGTGGTACCACAGGCAACGTGAGCCTGCGGTTCCATGGGCAAAAATAGCAAGACCTAGAACTCAAAAAAAAAAAAAAACAGATTAGATAATTAAGAGAATACATTCAGTACTGGGAAGGAAATAAATAGTATATGAAAGACTGCTTTATATTAGATATTCATGTGTATAACCAGGGAAGGGTTCTTCAGCATTAGATTTGGAACTGAGAACTGGTAGATAAAATGGAGTCAGACTTGCTAAGAAAGGTTCTAAAAAAAAGAAAGAATTGGGAGTCCTCAAGTAACTGTGGAAGCCAGAGTAGCTAGAATGTTGTGAGTGGAAAGTGGTACAAGGAGAACTCAGGTCAGCTAAATGCCAGAATATGCAGGGTCTGTGGCCCACGGTCAGAAGTCTGGATGTGCTCTAAGTACAATGAGAAGGTATATGAGTCATTAGATAAAACTGTGTTCCTCTGAAACTTCTCATTCCTGTATCCCACGCTTTCCTCTCTCTCATACCCATACTGCTACTGTATTTCCTGCCCACCTCCCACCAGAGGGGCAAAAACAGCATCCATCAAGTTTCATTCCTGTATTCCTGAAATATGGTTGCTTTCCAGTAAATGTTTGCATGAGGTACTGAGTAATTGAATACATTAATACTTACTAACACCTCCCCTTTGAACTCATAAAGACCTCCGGTACCTAATTCTGACATCGTCTCCAGGAAGCACATCTTTACCACCCTTCACCAATCTTTCTCTCAGCCACCCAGCCCTGATGCTACCAATCTAACATGTAGAAGATAAATGCTTGATCAAAAACAAACAAAAACTTTTAAATAGCACTTTTGAGATATAAAGCACACAACTTAATATGGCTTAAAAAAAAAAAAGTATATCCCCAGGATTTTTGCAACCATCACTACAATCTAATTTCAGAACATTTTTACCCCTCCCGAAAGAAACCCCGTTATAAATCTATTCCCCAAAGCAACCACTAAACTACTATCTATTTAAGTTGTCTGTTCATATCAATAGAATCCTAACGATCTGTGTTTTTGTGTGACAAGTTTCTTTCATCTAGCATGTTTTTAAGGTTTACCAGGGCTGTAACATGTGTCACTACTTTATTCCATTGATTGGATATACCATGTTTATAATATCCCATTGTATGGATATACCACATTTATCCATTCATCCCATGAAGGGCATTTGTTTCCACTTTTTGGTGATGATGAACAAAGCTGCTATGAACATTCACATAGTATTTTTGTAATCTTGAATATATATCTAGGAGTGGTGTTGCTGAGTCATTCTACATTTATTATTTTTAACAATTAACAAACTGTTTTCCAAAACAGCTGCACCATTTTATAGTCTCACCAACAAATAATAAGCTTTCCATTTTCCCTACATCCTCTGCAGCAGTTGTGTTTGTTATTATAACCTTCCTAGTGAATATGAAGTGTTCTGACAAGTGTTTCCTAATTTAAATAGTATCTAGGGGTTCTAAGGAAGGTTGTTGTTGGAGTTAGGTCTTGGAGGATGAGAATTAATTTGCCCAGTGAACAAGGAAGAACAAGAAGGACCTGAACCTGAGAGAGGTGACTGCCAGGGAGAGTGTATGTTTTCTCTGTTAGTTCTGAACCATTAAATCTCACAAAGAACTCAGGACCATGTTCATGAGAAGATAATTTTTCCAGGAAGAAGAATGATTGAATCAGAATAGCAAATGATTTTGATTGACTCAAATAGTGGGTAGAATATTCCAGCCAAATAAATGTAATGAAGTAAGAATCTGGATTTGAGTACCTGGAGAGTAAAGAACAACAAAGCTAGAGGACGTGGGGAAGGGAATTTACAATAAATGTAGAAGAAGCCAGCTAGTGCTATGCTTCCCATAAGTATCTCGCATCATTTGGATCCCAGAAGAATTGAAGGATAGTTATAGTTCTGCTCCACTTAGCACTTGTCAGACCAACCCAGAAATCTGTGTCCTATGTGGGGAAACAGTTGCCATGATGCTAATCACCCCCACAGAACACAGAGCTTCATCATTTGCCAAATGACAAGTTCCTATTATTTAGCATCCATGACCTTCACAACTATCCTGGGAGTGGGACAATAATAATAGCTAATATTTGTTGAGTGCTTACTATGTACCCAACATTCTTTGCTATGTCTTGTATGTATAAATGCATATAATCCTTATAGTCACCCTAAGGTACGTAAATCCAATGCACAATTTAAATGAAAACATAGGCACAAAGGGGTTAAGTAATTTAACCAAGGTCATACAATTAATGAGCAGTTGGATGAAAATTTAAATCCAGGCGACTTAATAGTCTGAGCAAGCAAAATGTATGGTGGTTTTATGAGACTCAGCACTAGCTACTTCAGCAGGACACACATGGCTGGATCTTCATGCCTCCCTAGATTTGGGGTGTCCAAGTCTGACCTTGGACACTTGAGTTCAAGTGATGCAGAGCCTAAGAAGAAAGTGCCCCATCACTGAGAAGAGCATCCCCTTACATGTGGACTCATCAGCCCGAGCACAAAGGGCAAGAATGGGGACAAACTCCACCTCAAAACTGTTGCAAGTGAGGACTTGGGGCCAGTTAGTTCTGCGCAGTCACCCGGGACAGGCAGCTATTTGTAGAACTTGTGTACTCCTTCTGTCCCTCTCTGTGTGCCATGACCTCTAGTGACCTCCTCTGCTCGGGTAGGTCTCCTGTGAAGTCTGGCCTGTCCTCGGACCACATCCTGCAGAAGTTGTTCCAATAAGGAAGTGGTCCCTTCTGTCTAATGTTATGATAAAGAACTGGAATCTCAAAAAGGTGAAGTGTGTTACTCAAATTCCTATCACCATTAAATAATAAGGCTAGGATTTTGAACCTTGAGCTTCCAGCTCCAGATTCTGTGCTTTGTCCCCCTTTATCTCACAGGCTTCCTTTTACGGCCATGACAATAGAAAATGAGCAGGACATTCTCAGTGGAACACAACGAGAGTGACTATGGGTCATGATATTAAAAGTGGGGTCCCCTTAGGAATCATCAAATGAACTAGAGATGCTCAACCTCGAGAAAAGAAGACTCCAGGGGACTTAGTGTTGTTTTTAGATTCCCAAAAGGCTATTGTGTTAGCTCAAGATCAAGCTTTTTCTGTCTGAGCCCAAGAGGTTAAACACAGACCAGTGACTGGAACTTCCAGGGAAACAGATTTTAGCTCAAGCTGTGTGTGAACTTTCTAAACAGTCTAAACTCTCCAGCACAGAAAGACTGCCTGGGGGTGTCTGGAGGCTCCTGGCCTTGGAGGTATGTGAGCAGACCTTTGTAGGGAATGTTTGGAGATAGGCTGGACCATGAAACCCTTTGAGCCTTTAAACAGAATAGGCTGGGGCTCGTGGCTCCAAGTCTAGCATCTCCTGGCCTTCTGAGTTTTGGAGACTGAGCACATTTGCCACCAGGCTTGCTCTCTTTGGCCTGTGTCTTTCCTTCCCGAAGTGTCTTCTAGCTTCTCCAGACATCGAGCAGCCTTTCCAGGGCCTGTGTCTAGCAGGATCTCAGCTTGCTGATGGGCTTCCTCCTCCAGGGTTCTCTTCTCTGATATTAGGTAGACCATTGGCATCAGGAAGTGGAACCAAGTCCAGCCACAGAACCAGGTCTGGGTCAGGGGAACTTCAGAAGAGAAAGGCTTCTCCATGCTCAAGAGCTAAGGTTGGGGCTGAGCCCTAGCTGCGAGGGATGGCCTAAAGGACTGCCTGTCTGCTGCTGTGGAAGGAAGCCTCGTTTGATGACATCTTCATTAGGATTTTCCTCTCGTCATACAGACTCTGCACCACACGCACACACATATATAACTATTGGAAAAATGATTTTAATACCCATGGCACATTGTCCTTGTGTGATATAAAATCCAATGACATGTGGCATTTGGAAAAGGTCACTTCTCCCATCAGGATTCATTAGCCTGTTTCAGCCTCTATGCCTGCAGGACGGGTCCCTACTGCCTGTCCCCTGGAGTGGGGCCAGCTGGACAGGTGGTGCCCACAGGGATCCTCCCTGGAGGCCTAAGGAATCCCTAGGGTGCCGGTCAAGGAACCCTTGCTTTGGCAAACTCTTTCCTACATGTGTAGGAATAGGAGTAGGGAGGAGTGGTCTAGAGTATGTGGAAAGGGGAGAGACAGAACTGAAGCCCCAGTTTCCCTGAGAGTATCCTACTTTGGGCAGAGAGAAAGAGAAGAGGGTGAGAGAGAGAGAGAGAGAGAGAGAGAGAGAGAGAGAGAGCTGGGGGTGAAGAGTAAAAAGGAGGAAGAGCCCAGGGAGGCCATGGTAGCCCTTTCTTCACGGACCAGAGTAGAACTCGGGGTCTATTAGTACTTTCTCCCTCTTTTGCAAAGATGGGGCCCAGACCTAATCTTACTCTAGTCTTTGCTTTTTGATCTTGGACTTCATGGCAAGGCATGAAGTGAACTAGGTCCTTGGGAATCGGCAGCATCTTCAACATAGACCTTGATGCTGAAAGGGATGAGCCCGCCAGTGCCAGCCTGGGCCGCATCCAACCTTTGTGTGACCCATGCTGGTGTTGGCATCTGCATTAAAGACCCACCATTTGCTCCAGGTAGTGAGGAACAAAGTAGTGCTTTGTTCCCCGGGGTAGTCCCGATCCTGTGAACTTAAGCAATCCCCAGTCTCAGCCTCCCAGGCAACTGGGATTACAGGCACCTGCCACCATACCTAGATGCTTTTTTTTTTTGAGAACCAGGTCTCACTATGTCGCCCGAAGTCGTCTCGAACCCGCGAACTCAAGCGATCCCTGTCCTCTTGCCTCCCAGTGCTTGGATTATAGGCACACGCTACCACACCTGGTTTGGGAAGTGAGTTTTTAACAGCAAACCAGAAGCTTCCTGGTCCTGGCATAACCAGAGAGAAGCCTGGAGATTGCCCACAGATCATAGGGAAACTCTCGTTTCAGGGCAGTAGAAAAATGAGGACAGTCAAAGTTAGATGACTTTGAAAACACTAGAGCCAGCGACCCAGAGAGAAGGATCTAGGATGATGGATGAGGGGAAACGGGGGAAAAAGATACCCCCTGAGGCAAGGCCGGGGAAACCATCACCCCAGCATAAGCACAGGGTTCTGGGGTCCTGAAATGCTACCTCAGTCCACTCGGGCACAACCCCTTCAGCATCCATTCTTGCACATCAGCAGTTCCAGGAAGACCTAGGAGGGGCCTCCAGCAAGGAGTCTTGAGGAGAAACCCATGAGGCAAGAGGAAAACAGGAGAGTGTGTTGCACTGGAAACCACGTGAAGTAAGGGTTTCAGCAGCAGGGAGTATGCTACCAAGGCTGCTGCTATTGGAATCAGATGAGGATCACCGAGACTTGACCTTCACACCTGGCCAACTCAGCATCATTGACAATCCTAACGAAAGAACTTTTAAGGGAGGATGTGAAAGAAGAGGCAAAAATGATGAATATTGACCTCTCTTTTGAGGAGTTTTGCTGTTAGGAGGTGATATTGTACATCTCGGTGAGGTTCTGAACGAGGTGCTGTGTACCCAGAAGTAAGCAGGCCAGTCCTTGACCTTGGCAGCCTCACAAAGTATTTGGTGAATGAATGAGATGAAGCCTCAGTTCTTCCACTGATGATTTTAACTTCATTTTCCTAACTGTTCAAATAGAGATACTAGAAATCCCTGCTCTCTCTGTTTATGGAACTCAGCATGTTCCAGATTTTCTCAACTGCCCCAATTCCAAGTGTTTTGACCTATTGTCACACCAGGTGGTCACACTGGGTTCTAATTTTTGATTTAGAAAATGCAATCATTAGGGGATTGTTGTGAGAATCAAAAGAATTAATCACATGAAAGTCTGCTGTGACCTGCCAAGTGCTGTATCAGTACAAGGCATTATTCAGACTAGCTTAGACCAGAGAGGCAGCCGTAGCCACTCCTTTCTTTGTGCTTTCAGAATAACTTGTACACCCCTCCTTCCTGGCACTGGTGTTCCCTTGTTTGAATGTGTTTTGAGGTGTGTACCTCTCACACTGAATTGTGTCTGACACAGGTCCTGGCACACAGAGTAACTTCTCCATAAAGATTTTGTCCAGGGGGGTGGGGGGGTGTTCTGAGTGGATAGTGTGAGGAACACTGGCAAGCAAACAGCAGATTACAGTGTAAGACAGAACGAACTAGTGATGCCCGTAGCTGATGTCCACTGAGGACTCACTTCATACAGCAAGCAATGCTGATTTCTTCATGCATGTGTTACCTCACATAGTTTTCTCGGCAGTACTACAAGGTAGGTGGCATCCTCCCTCCCTGATAGAGGAGGCTCAGACTGACTCAGTGGCCTGCCCAGGATGCAAAAGTTCCTTGGGCCTGGGGGTCCCACTCACTCTGGCCTACTTGGACGTTTACAGGAAGAGTCCTTTTGTTCACACAAGTCAGAGCCCAGACTATTGGCCATGAACCTACCACTTAAATCTTTTCCCTCCTTCATCTAGGTCAGGCCAAGCTAGTGTAACCCTCAGCAGCCGCTAGGCAAGGAACTGCCCAGCGCCTTCGTTCCTCTTTTACAACCCTTGTCAAATTCCAAAGCAAGTCGTAAATTCATTAACCTCGAACAGGATTAAGCTGTACAGCTTACTTAGCACCATAAACAAGATCATTGGGATGTTGATTTTCTTCTTTTATTGCTTCACTTGAGGAAAGCCTAGCTGGCTGGGCTCTAGGAATAGGAAGGAATTGGCTCCCTGGACTGGTGTAGGATATTGGGCAACTGTGCCCATTGTGGGCTGGCTGGCTGTGTCTCAGTCATCAACTGGTACACGCAGAATGGGGCTTGGGTGTAATGTAGCTGTTCTTGGCACAACCAGAAGCAGCCACTTCTATTCCAGCCACAAGCCCCTCTCCCCGAAGCTGGCACCAGCATCCCAGAGAAAGCAGAGGTCCCCTGGCAAAGACCACATTTATATGTAACTCCCTTCTCCCATAACCCCGCGTCTGGGGCCTTCCTCTCATCGGCTCTTCCCTAGGATGTTTGCCATGGTCAGTTTAAGCCCTCTGTCTCCAAGAGATGACTGCCCCCCAAGGTCAGGAGATGTTTCCTCTCCAGTCCTTGGGATCCCAAACCCCATGTCCTCTCTGAGGCTTGGGTCCAGCGACGATAGTGCCATCTGCACACTAAAAAGAAACACATTGTAGTTGCTATCTGGGCCCCATGCTCCCTCTCTTTAAGTTCTTGAGTACTGGGCCACATGCGACTCCCATCTGCCCTCTGCCTCCATTCTCTCCTGAAACCACTGCAGCCTCACCCATGTGCCTGTCTGCCCACCTCGCCCACCTGCTCTTGCCAAGGTCAGCAACTGCTCAGACTTCTCAAACCCCATCAGCACATTTTAGTCATTGCTTGTAGTCATTTACTGAGCAGATAGCCATTGGGCTCCTAGGTGCTTGCGGCACGATAGGAGGCAGAAGGAAGCAAATCTGAGACCCAGAGCGCTCATACACAGCGAGGGGTGTCAGCACAGCCCACCAGCCCGCTGGTCTGCTAAGCTTGGCACAAGAGCACGTGCCTTACCCTCCCTGTGTCCACTTTCTGAGCTCCAAACTCCTAGCGTGCTGAAGCTGGTTGCAAGGACAAAGCGAATTACAAAAGTTAGATATTTGGATCTGTGTGTGGTGAGTGTTCTGCATTCACTTTCAGTGCCCTTGAAGTTCACGCTGTATGTGGTCTGATGTCGCATGGCTGGTGAGAGGCGGGGCCCGGTTCAGATCCAGATCTCAGTCATTGCTCTCCTGGCATCACGCTACCTCCCTGTCTTTCCCACCCACCCCCACCATTCCCATTCTCCTGGACTGCTTGCTCTTTGCATAAGGTAGGAACCTGGAAATATTTGCTAGATGTGCTCACCCAACCAGTGTCTGTGTGTTTGGGGAGGCTAGGTGACCAGAGAATCATTACTGAGTGGATAGAAATGAAATGTAGGAAAGGGAGTCATTTTGAAGAGAAGATAGTTATTTCCAATTTCAGTGTGTTTCCTTCCAGGTGACAGTAGGGTATCCACATGGAAATGCTCTTGGGACAGTTGACAATTCAGGATGGAGCTCAGGAGGGACATCATGTTGGAGCAGACATGGGAGCTGCACAGAGAAGGAAGCATTGACATCCATGAGGCGAAGAGCTCAGGAGCGGGCTGTGAGCTGGAGGAGATGGGCAGAGGACACAATACACTATGTCAGGTCAGCTGCAGAGGTGAGGGACAGAGAGGGCCAAGCAGGAGGCCTGAGAGAACCACAGATACCATAGAGGGAGGGAGGGTATGAAGGACCAAGGGGCCACACCCCCTGGGGCTCCAGTGACCAGCTAAGGATGAGGCCATGGTAGTGACATCAGCAGTGACAATAGCTCCATCTCGCAGCTCCTGTATTGCAGGAAGAAGGCTAGAAGACAGAAGGAAATAAGTAAAGGGGGTGCAGGAAGCTGCAAGGTCAAGAGATGGGCTGGCTCACCCCTTGGGAGAGAAGTTATGTACACATCTGTAAACAAGGCATTCAGGACTAAGTTCAGGGGGCATGAATGAGTGGGTATGAAGGTGAGGTACTAGCTCTACAGGACAGTGGATAGTGTTTGGCAGAAAAAGAAGTTCTTGTAAAATGGAAGGAACCAAGTAGAGTCAAGTGATATTTCAGCTGAAGAGGAGTGGTGGGTGCCCTTTACATGATCTTCTCGGTAATCTAATAATTATAATGATGATGATGATGATGATAAAAACAGATCACTGAGTAACTCAACTTGGGAGGTACGAATGTCAAGTCTTTCCCCCTTCTAGTCTTACCCACCATACTTTGTCCAGTACCCTTTCTTGGGTGGTTTGTTGATCCCTTAAAAACTTGAGCAAATTCCTTCCCCTAATTCCCAATTACTTCTGGTTTTTAAAACTTGCACAGATTGAAATTCCAATCTCATATCTGGTTTTTGGTGTTCCTCCCTAGTTCCTCCCCTCTTCTCTCACCTTGCAGGGAAGCAGGTCTGGTTCTAGATCATTCCCTCCCCCTCTTAACTAGACACCAGCTCCCCTAATGGGGAGGAGGGCAATGAATAGGGGGGTCTCTCTTAACCGCAGGCTGCTGTGCTATGGAGTTACTATCCTCCTGGCAGGGTTCTCTGCACAGCTGGTTCTCTTATAGGACACGTGTACTCAAATCATTTGACTTGCCTGAGCCTTAGCTTGCTCCCTTTTACATAAAAGAAGTGACACTGACTTCAGCCCTACCAGACCAGTACTAAGTATTAAGTATTAAGCAAATGCTTGTAAAGTGCCTTCTACGCGGTACTTACTCCACAAATGGAACTCCCATTACTAGAGCGTGCGTGGGACAGCTCCGGGCTCATGTGTCTGTTGAGATGCGTGTTTGTACCTGTGTGTGCAAGAGAGAGTTATGTGGGGGCACCCTCGTGAGTCAGCTACTGTGCATGTCATTGCCCATAGCTGACCCCAGGCCTGTAAATCCTTCCTCTGTGCCCACTGGAGTGAACACTTTATAGTCCAAGGTCAAGTCCATGAATCATAAGTGGGACTGACAGGACACAATGTGGCTGGGCTGGGTGGGGCCAGATCAGGGTAGGAAGCTGGGCTGGAGGAGTGCCCAGGATAAGGATGGCTGGGAAAGGAGCCCTGGGCCTATTCTGCTATCCCAGCTCTCCAGGAGCCAGGCTGTTCGAGGGTCGCAGTTTTCCTGGAACCTCCACAAGCAGAGGCTCTTCTTAAGTGGTCTACACTGCCCCGCTGGGGCTGCTAGCACAGCCGTGTCCTCTGTGTACATGTATCCCATGCCCCTCCTTATCCCAGGCACTGACACTGCGGGTGGGTGAACTGAACTTCAGGCGTGGAAATACCAGGCACCCAGCGCAGAGCGCGCAGCCTGGTGATGTGGTGTGCCCCACCCTTTGAGCCAGATGCTTTTATTTCTTCTTTTCCTTTCCAATCTGTCTTGGGGAAAGTGGCCCCAATAAGGCAGCCCTTTCACTCTGAAACCTTTTTATGACTCCAGCCATAATTAACTTGAGTAATAAAATTTTTCAAATCCAAATAGATATAATTAACATTTAATGCCCCTGGTTGGTGCTGGTGGCTGGGCCCATTAAGAACGTAATATTGATTGAGAAGGTGAGCCAGCTGGGCCTGCTTCTGGGCCAGGGGGCAGGGGTGGCTGGAGCCTACGGCTGCCTGTCTGGGCCCAGCCCAGGTGTAAGAAGGGTGGCAGGTGGCCAATCCCCACCCCACCCAGGGACCAGGACATGAAGAGGACCGGGCTGGCCATCCAATATTTCTCCCACCTGCCTCCCTGACTGTCATATACTCCCATACCCTCCCTACTGACATCTAGCCTATGCCTGAGGACTGCCTCCTCTCCCAGAATTCAGTAGGCTTCTCGAGGCCAAAGTTATATCTTCTCCGAGGAGCCCTTTAGTCATGTTTCACCTTACTTTTTCTCCTTTCTGACTCACCCTACTCGGCTGTGTGCTTCACATTGACCTCAAACCCAGCTGGTCAGATAATAAGTCTTACCTAAGCCTGACACGGTGGCTTGTGCCTGTATGCTTCAGCCTATGAAGTGGCTGGGACTAGGGATCACGGTTTGAGTCCCGCTCAGGACAACATAGCAAGACCTAGTTCCCAAAAATAATAGCTGGGTGCAGTGGTGCATGCCTGTAATCCCAGCTACCTGGGAAGCTGAGGCTAGGGATTGCTTGAGTTTGTGGTACCGTGGGCAAAAATAGTGAGACCTAGTCTCAAAAAAAAAAAAAAAAAAGCTTACCTATCACAAAGAGAAGCAGCATTAGTTTGAATCCCAGTCCCTTCTCTGTCCCTGTTGTGTGACCTTGGGCAAGTCACTTCCCTCAGCCATGGTGTGTCTCTCTGTGAAACAGAAATAGCAAGAATAACCTAACTCCTTAAAAAGTGGAGTGAATGTTGATCTTAATTTCATTATGTTCGCTAGAGTTCCAGGTGGTGAGAATTACTGTCTCCACTTACGTGCACAAAGCAGGTTGAAGGAAAGCAAAACCCTCATCTCTATGTCTGTACTTCTCCATCTCGCTCAAGAGTTAAATTTAACATATATTTGCAAACAATATCTAGGCTGGGAACTGCAAAGAACAAGATGATTCTAGGCCCAGAGCCCTAAGCTCAAGTGGATTCGGAGGGGGAGGGGGATGGGAAGGGGAAGAGAAGGGGGTTCAATGCAGGGAAAGGGGGCATACACCATCAACTGGTTTCAGTGAACGCTGTGTGGAGAGGTGTACAGACCAAGGGGCCTTGAAGCAAGTTAAGAGGTAAAATGCTAGCCGGGCATGGTGGCGCATGCCTGTAAGTGACAGCTTATGGAGTCACGGCTGGGTCTGGGGATCACGGTTAGAGTCCCGCCCGGGGCAACATAGTGAGACCTAGTCCCAAAAAAAAATAGCTGGGCGTGGTGGCACGTGCCTGTAATCCCAGCTACCTGGGAAACTGAGGCTGGGGATCGCTTGAGTCCACGATACCCTGGGCAATGTGAGCCTGCGGTTCCATAGGCAAAAATAGCAAGACCTAGTCTCAAAAAAAAAAAGTGCTTAGGAGAAATGGGCAGAGGCTCTGGGCCCAAAGCAAAGTCAGCTCCAAGGACAGAGGCATTGCCAGGGGTAGACAGAGCATGCTGTGTTGATGTGTGTGACTACCACCATGGAGGGGCTAGGCTAGGCTTCCTCCTTGGACAATGTGTTTTCTGTGGAAAGTCTTGAGCTGGGGAGCAGCCACCTGTGCCGGATTCACATTATGGCTAATGGCACCCCAGCTCACGCACTCAGCATGTTAAGGACCAGAGTCCTGGGCAATCACCCACATGATGGGTCAGCTAGGGGGACAAATTCCTTCCTCTGTTCATCTGTCTTTGCTTCCACTATGGCCCTCCCTGTCCTGCAAGGGCCTTCATCTCAATGACACCTTCAAGGCCTTGGCTATTCCATCCTTTCTCCAAGTTCTCCCCACAGGTGGCCTCTCTTCTCCTCCCTCCCTGGCCCCTTAACACTTTCTGCTTTGGGCCAGGTCTGGCATTGGCCTTAAACTCAAGTGAGTCTCTGCTTTCCCCATTGCCCCCTGCTGAGACCCTGGTGACCCACCTCTGCTCTTTAAGCCCAGCTCCTCCCCCCAGTGCTGCTTGCTCAGGAGCCCACCAGAGGGGAGTGGCTGCTCTGATATCAGAGCTAGTGAACAGGAAGACTGGATGGGCTTCTCCGCTCATTCATTCGCTGGCATTACTCACTGATCAGGTCCTGTTGAGAAAATAGATAGTACAGTATAGTTAAGGCACGGAGGCCTTGGGCACACATGGTGTAACATAAAGGAACAGGTAGTACTTCCTCCTTGCAAAGCTCACCCTGAAATCATGCTCTAAAAGGTTTTCCTGGCAGAGGGAACAGCATGTATAAAACCCCAAAGGAGAGAGAAAATGGTCAATGAGAAACAGACAGAATTTGGTGCAGCCACAAAAGTGGTGTGTGTGGTGACAAGTTGGAAGGGACACCCTGACCAGGTAAGCGGTAGCCTACACCAGGACATCCTTGTGGGGCCTCGCTCAGGAATCCAGGTCCTCTCAAGTCCCAGCGCCAATATGTGCAGATGGTGGGACTTCCGGTATCAGGTTTGACTTCTGTGTATCAGCAACCTCATCAGTAAAATGGGCATTAATAATCCCAGCTGCCTCCCCACTGGGCAAGGCTCAACCTTGCTTGTTGAGTGTGGCTGTAGACAGAACCAGTCTCGCTCAGAGGACTGTGCAAGTCACGACCTCAAACCCATGTCTGGAGACTCAGAGGTCAACACATGTTCTGAAAGCTCTCCCAGCTCTGGGAGATGGGAGAAAATGCCATGGTCATGTTTTTTTCCCGACTCCTAGTACATCCTTGGCTCCTCAATGCCAACAGAACAAAAGCCCACGGGAGCCCCCACCAGTCTTTATCATCCAGACCCCATGACCCACTCCATCCTCCTTCTACGCCAGCCACACTAACAACCCTGCTGGCCAGCCTCTCCTTCCATCTCACAATCCTTGACTCCAGATGTCTGTTGCTCCCTCCTCCAGGAAGCCCTTACTCCTCTGCGTAATGACCTTGCTCTTGTCCTTGCTCATCTCACTGTAGCCTTATAGAGGTATCTAGTGTGCTAGACTGAGAGCATCTAAGCCTGGGTCTCACTTCTCTCCAGTTCCATTACTCTCCATACTCACAGGCCCCAAACTTTGAGGGTATTCCAGAACTAACTTTGGAACTACTCCTGATAAAAATGAATGGAAAGCGAGAGAAAGTTAGGAAGCTTTCCTTCCAATGGACAGAGCAAGAGGGCAGAGGGAAGTCTCTCTCTTAAGTTGACCTCCCCTGAACCATGGTAGACTTCACCAGGATTCCTTCCCTCAACCCCACTCCACAATTCCAAGAACCAAAACAAGGGAGCCCAGGGCTGCTAAGGGTGCTTGGGTAGCTGGTCATAGAGGCCCATTGCACAGCTGGTAACAGGCTGTGCCTGGTCAGGCCTCCTAGCTGCCCCTCTGTCTCAGGCCCTCTTCACACATAATATCCAGCCCAACCCCCCATGCAGCTGCCTTCCTCATGACACTGGTCTGTGTTGTCCTGATGACGACTGGCCACTATGCCTGGAGGAGGGCCAGGCATGGAAGGAAGGAGAACTCTAGGCCTATGGACAAAGCCTCCCAGGTTTTCAACTTGGTTCCCCAGCACTCCCATGCCCACAGTTTTCTGGGCAGAGAAGGAAGGCATGCTGCAACCGACTCTGTACAAGCCTCTGGGCTTCAGCTCTACACTCATATCATTCTTTCATCAGCTGGAAGCCAGCATTCTCCTCAGTGTCTGAGCATGAGGCAATGAAGATTCAGAGCACACTCTCGCCAAAGCATATGTGCCTAGTAATGCTTAAGCTGAGTCTCAAGACTAGGCCTTTCTAACTCCCAAACTAATATCTCCTCCTCCCAGGCTCCTGCCTAACTCCTGTTCCCTACCTTTAACCCAGCCCTGAGCCTGAACCTATGACTGAACCACCAAAACAGAATGCAGAGAGTGGAGAGAATACCACTGTAGAAAGAATACCACTGTGGTAAGGAAGAAAGAAGGGGGGAGAGGAAGAAGATTCTGGTGGGAAGGTTGGGCCAGACTTGCCACAGTGAGTGCCCCTCTGGTGCCTTCCAAGTAATGAAAGCCCAGTGGGCAGCCCCAGACCAGTTCCAGGAGCAGAGCTTACCTGTCTCCTCTCACACAGACCCAGAGGCCAGTCCATAGCTCCATCAGATACAAGGGGCAAAGTGCCCCCTCACCGTCTCTCCCATGCCCACCCACAGTAGGCAGCCAAGAACCTACCATTCTGCCCATTCAGTCTTTGTTTCCTGATGTGGATTACTTTGGTAGAGGTGGATTACTTTGGGCAGATTTTTTTTAGTGCATTAGACAGGATACAGCACTGTGCTATAGGAGCCAAGTCTCGTTTTTTTTAATTAAATTTATTTATTTATATATATTTCACATCATTTCAGTCCCTGGAGGTCACCCACCACCTCCCCTTCCCACCCGCTCCAAGTCTCATTTTTAAGTTTATAGAAACAACCTTTTGACATCTACTCTTCCATTTCCTGATCTAAAGAAACTTCCTCTGCTTAAGGTACTAAATACCCCCAGGATATTAACAATAAGATCCAATGCTTGACATACAGGCTTTTATGCCAGACAATATTCACATGACTTTTTATGCATAACTCTGAGTGATTCATAATCCCAGCTTCCATCCTAGGTGCAAAGATCAAACTATTAGATACCAGACTGATCCTTGCCTCCCCCCCCCCCATTTTACAGATGAGAATATTAAGGCAGAGAAGTGAAGTGGAGCAGCTTTTTCAAGGATCTCTCTATTTAAATGGTTGATGAGAAAGTGATTAATAAAACTAGAGAGACCCTGTAAGTTCAGAGGTGCTTTATAAATGCAGTGGCAGTTCTCCTACATTGAGGTATCTGTCCATAGGGCTAGATCCTTCTGAAAGGTGGAGTGTTTGGCACCTACTTGGGTACCTTCAGTGCATGATGCCTCATGGTGTGAGAGGCAATTCTCCTCTGGCTGGACCCATGTTTCCTACTCCAGAGTTGGGGAAGGGTCATTAGCCTAGCAGGGCAAAGTCAAACTGCTCCTGTTTAAAATTGCAGCCCTACATAAAAATGACAAAATGTCAGGCTTGAAAAAGGTAAATGCTTATCACCCAGCTCCTATAACCCATTTTCCCTGCAAGCCTGTGTTCCCATTGTGCCCATGAGGACCAGAGAGCGAACCGGATTGGGAGAGAGGAAAGCCCTTTGGAGAAAACTTGATCTGAAAAGAAAAGCCCTGGCCTGCTCTGTCTGTCCACTCTCCCTCCATTTTCATCCCCATACACACATGCACAAACTCTCACACACATGCACACCCTTCCCTTTCACCTGCAATCAGGACTGGGCTAATGCACTTCCTCCATGCCTTCCCCATATCCCAGGAAATGGAGCCCTTGAGACAAAGAACATGGGGCAAGGCAAGGGTCAGCTTCCTCTATCCCCAAACAATAAGGGCCTTCTAGGAAGAGCTGCGGCAAAGGACAACCAAATTGCTTTTCCCTCTGCCTGAGGCAAATGTTTGCACTCCATTACGAGGCCTGGAGGAGCTTGGAGCTTGATGGAAGCATATATCCCCATCCCACAGGCCTGCTGCCCTGCATCAGGCTGGTTTCAAAAAGAAAGTATGATGGAGGATCAGAAAGGTTACCAGAAACCAGAGAGATCTTCAGTGTTGGGTCAGGACTGAAGTGAAGCAGTAGATGCCCCAGGTGTTGGATTTATAAGACTTATAAGAATTGGGCCGAGGTGGTATCGAGATTTTGCTCTGAGGGTAGGAGCTAGAGTGTTTCTGGGTAATTAGGATTGGATTCGGCTTTAGACTGATGTCTAGGATTTGAGTCAGGAGGTTGAGCTGGATTGGCTCCGAAGACTGGGGATAGGTCTTGATTCGGAAATGCCCTAGAAACCTCCTGCTTCATCTGGCCCATCTCCACAGAGAGGAGCCCTAGTAGTTACCCATGGCCTCTGATCTGGGAGTTTTACTGAAAAAAGTGGAGGTGAGGCAGGACTCTAGAATGGAACAGAGCCAGTGTCCTCCCACTGATGAGCAGTCTAGGTTGCCCCTCAAAGGACCTCAGAGCATCAGCTTACCTAGGAACTCTGTAAAAGGACACAATCTTAGGACCTGCTCCAGAACTACCCAGTCAGAATCTACATTTTAACAGAAACCCCCAAGCATTCTGTTTACACTTCAAGTTTGAGAAGCATAAAGGAAGCTTTATTGGTATGAAGCCCTGGGATGGGGGGGTGGGGAAGGCTTAGGGATACCTTGTACCTGAACCCGTTCCAGGGCCCCCTGCCTGACACCCCCTCCCAGTGCTGGAGCCACAGCGACACCTACTGGCCATGGGCACCTAGGCCACTCCCTCCAGGGTCCTATGGTTCCACCCTGCCTGGCTTCCACCAGAAAGTTCTGTGGATCTGGCTTCCCCACCCAGGCAGGAGCAGGATGGAACAGGGCTGTGTGCTGGTTATGGTTCTGGGCCTCAATGTGAAGACGGCATGATGAGGAAGCAGATGTTGTCTCAGGGACACAGAGCCCAGGACCCACCCATCCCTGGCCCGGCATTCTCTCCACACTCAGGAGCACAGAGCAGGTGTTTTTCTGCTCCCTTCACTTCAGTCCTCAGCTGGAATGAACAAGGTGTACCTTCGGTCCCAACCAACATCCACCAATGCCCCACAAGAAGGTGGCATTTGAACCTTAGTCTAGATGACTCTTCGTGGAAATGGACTTGTTTTGCAACCTCCCAATCTGGGTCGGCTCATCATTAGTTCTAGTCACTAAAGAAGAGTGTCAGAGTCCTTGGCATTATCTTCACAGGAGTTTTAACAGTGAGCAGAGGAAAACAGCCAGCAGGGAAACAGCCACTTGAGTTCCCCTGAATTACCTTGCCCCCAGAGTGATATTGCTTTTATCCCTGCCTTCTTAGGCCCAGGTGTACCTACTTATGCATGTGAGCACCTATTGGGCCAGGTTTATAGCATCATGGTGGGGGATGGTGCAATACCACTGGTGCTGGTCATAGAGGCTAATGGTAGAACGGTAAAAACGCTGATAATTTATTTGCCCTACAGGACGTCTAGGAACTACAATTGAAAAGCATCTCAGGGTATAGCTGGGATGTTCCTGGCTCAGCTTGGTGGTTTCTTAGAGGTCCCATGATGAGATTCTAAGATCAAAATGCCAAGAAGTAGGAGGATAGGGAAGGAAACCAGCCCACTACCAAGGCAGGGCTCAGCTAACAGGCCTCAGAGGCTCTCCAGAGGAACTCCTGGGCTCTAAGCTGCTGAACCAGGGCCACCAGGGACCAGAGAGGAACCTCTTTCTAGGGAGTAGATTCAAGTTATTGCTGGATCTGCTCTAGTCAGCTCTCAGCTCTGAGAAGGGGTTTTCCTGAGAACTAAATGATTGTGATTGTGCACCAGTGTCTGCCATTAGCAGTGATTAGCTAAAACATCAGAGTCTAAACAGTCAATTGGTTCTAATAATTAATACTCAGCTGTGATTGAGAGAAGAGAGAGGAGGGAGAGAGAGGCGGTTGGGGGGGGTGGGGTGGGGATTAGCCTAAGAGCCCTAGCTCTATAGTTACCATTTCTTGACCCATGCCAGATGCCATGTCAGGGTGGATGTGACTCCTGATTCTGGGTGCTCACAAGACATTCTAATAAATGCATCAGGGCCGGGCACGGTGGCTCGTGCCTGTAAGCTTCAGCCTATGAAGCGGCCGGGGCCAGGAATCGCGGTTCGAGTCCCGCCTGGGGCCCGTAGCGAGACCTAGTTCCAAAAAAATAGCTGGGCGTGGTGGCATGCGCCTGTCATCCCAGCTACCTGGGAAGCTGAGGCTGGGGATGCCTGAGTCTGGGGCACCCCGGGCAATGAGAGCCTGCGGTTCCACGGGCAAAAATAGCAAAACCTAGTCTCAAAAAAAAAAAAAAAAAAAAAGCATCACTGAGTTATTACAGCCACCCTGTTCATCTGCTTTATAGATAAGAAAAATGAGGCATAGAAAGGAAAACTCATAGGTATTTGGTGAATGAAAGTGAATGAACGAACGAATGAATGAATGAATGGACAAACACACACATTTCCCCGGATATCCAAAAGTACGCCTCCTGTTTGGTATGATTTGGAGGCTGCTTTGGTGATTGATACAGGAGCACTCAAAGGCTTTTCTCTATAAATTGATGGTAGTAGTATTCCCAGACCTCAGAAATGATCCAAATGGAAGTGGTCTACTTTTGGGTAGCAGTGAAAATATGTACATGAATGAAGTACCCCAAAGTGAAATTCAAACTCAGGTTAGCTTGACTCCAAAAACTTTCAGGGGGATAGAGACAAAGGAGGCTTTGGAGGGGAGATGAAAGGGAAAAAATACTGTTGTTCTCTCACAGCATCTTCTTATATACACACTCCCTCTCATACATTCCTCTATCACATTCTCCTATTGTCTCACGACACATACATCTCTCTCATGCACACACACTTTCTCTGTCACACATTGTGTCACACACACATTCTCTCTAGGTCATATCTTCACACACACACACCCCTCTCTCACGATGTGCCCCTCTGTCTCACCACACCTCACACCCCCACATCCGCTTCACATCTGTCAGGCACCACTTTCTCTCAGTCCCCATCCCTCTTGCACACGCATCTGATTTCACACAAACATCTCTCAAGTGGTTTCCTTCCAATGATTTCTCCCCCCCTCATCTCACACACACACAAGCTCTCCCTCTCACACTCACTCACACCTGCCTCCCTCAACCACGTTTTTCATTTCCCATACTATTAGTTTTCTTTCTCACATACTCATAATTTTTTCTCTTACACACACCTCTTTCTAGGACCCTTGTTGTCTTCAATGGCTTATTTCTGGTTCTTACCATCTCTTTTGGTTCATAGCAAGTACTCAGAGAGTGCCAGGGGACTGAGATAAACACATCTGTACCTCCTTACATCCCACTCACATGTGACATACACACACACAGACACACACGTCATACACACACGAGTATACTTTGGCCCTTAGCCTACAACCAACCCTGCCCCCAACACACCTCCAGATGGCAAGCTCGAGGGGCCTTCAGTGGGGCTCTCTGGCCAGGCTGACTAATCCTTGAAGTGTCCCCAGATCTGGGAGGGCTGCTGAGACTGACGTCCCTGCCTGGCAGCAGATGGGGGCTGTAGCCCAAACTCCTTAGTGATCCTAGAGCGGACTCAGCTCCTCCCCCACCCTCTCCCCAGGTCAGGCGCAACGGCAGGGCGGCTAGCACGCAGGATGGCTGTGTGTGCATTGCTATTAATCACCCCTCCTGGTCCGCTAACGAGGCTAATGCGGTAAGTGACAATAGCCCATCTTGGTTCCTGATTTAGGGGCTCAGGACGGAAGCTGGGCTCCTGGGAGTGAAGACGTGAATTCTCCACGACACTAAACCTTCAAATAAATCTCCTCCAGTCAGAGAAGCCCAGGGCACTAAATCCCACGCGCCGGTAATTGAAACCCTTAGAGCTTTCCTGGGTTGGGAAATTGCTGTGAGAGAGAGAGAGAGAGAGAGAGAGAGAGAGAGAGAGAGAGAGAGAGAGAGAGAGAGAGAGAGAGAGAGAGAGAGAGAGAGAGAGAGAGAGAGAGAGAGCGCAACCCAGTATTGAGGCCCTCAGAGAGCTCTGTGATGGGACACACTGGGGACCCACATTGTGGCACACGTGGGTAGGTGTGTCCTACCATCCACCTTGGTAGGTGTGTCTGCGTTGACGTTTCCAGGCTTGAGGTTTTACGATCTGATTGTGGTCATGGTCACCGCTTACCATCTTCCTACCAGATCTGTGAACACTTGGTATTTTCCTAGAACATCAGCTATGGAGCTTGTTTTTGAGAGCCTCTATCTTTTGAAATCCTTGGGGCCTCTGTGCCTCTCAATGACCATGAGGTCAGGCTTTATTTAAGTCTAAGAAATTTTCAATATTACCTCAGCTGCCTTCCTTCCCCTATTCCCACCTCTCCTCACACACATACTCTACCGCCTGCCGCCCACCCCTGTCTTTCGCTCTTTCCACACATTCTCCTGCAGCACTTTCAAGTCCTCCCATGAACTCGGTGACTGAACCATTCAACAGTCACCACCACCCACTCTGTGCCAGACCCTAAGCCAGGTCCTGAGTATCTCCAGATGAACCAGAGAACCTCCCTGTCCTCAAGGAGCTCAGAGTCTGCCAAGCAAGACAGTTGGATAAACAAATACTTGTAGCATTATATAAGGGGAGCAATAATAAAGATATAGACATATAAGAAATATAGCATGAAAAAGAGTGTAATTAATTCAGGGAATTGAGGGAACTTCAAGTACTGCTGAGGGTGGTCTTAAAGAATAAGTAGAGACAGAAGTTGCCTGTAGGGGTGGGGAAATGGATGTTATGGACGTTATTGGTAGCGAGAAGGATATGTGAAGATCTGATCCAGCCATAGCACACAGCATTGCTGGAGGGAATGCGAGGCTGGAGTGGGGTTGTATGATAAGGAGTTCAGAATTTATGCTGTGGGCTTTGGGAGCTGAGGAAGGGTCTTAAGTGGTTGAATGATAGGATCTGATTTGTGTTTTAGGAAGATCCTTCCGGCCATGGAGATAGAAATGGATTAGAGGGGAGAGGGATATGTATTAGGAGACTTAATAGTAATGATGCCTGAACTAGGGCAGTGGAGAAAAGAAGGTGCTTTTGAGAGTGCACAGTAGAAATAGTTAAAATTATGATTTATTGGCAATAGGACTAAATAAGGAGTGAAAGTTCAGATTCCTGATTTAGGGAAATCTGTAGGTGGGGGTGTCATTCATTGACATAGAAAGGGCCGGGGGAGGGCACGGTCAGTCCTGTTTCAAGTACATTGAGTGTGAAGAGCCTGAGGGCAGCCACACAGAGAATCTGGTACACAGAGATACATAGGGGTCAGAGTTGGAGGTACAAAGTAAGGAAACGAAAGCAGAGTAGCAATCAAGAAGAGAGGGTGCAGAGACAAGGGTGGGTGATGACAGAATCCAGGCTAAATTGGGGAGCAGAGTGGAGCAGTGAAGAGCATACCTCTGGTCTTGTAGGGCCCAGTCAAAAGTTCTGTACCCCCCAAAACACACACACACTGGGGAACCATGGGCAAGCTCCAGAACTTCTCTGTGTCTCTTTTCTCACTTATAAAATGAGGGTGAAATAGTACAGTGCTTGGCATAGAGAAAGCATTTGATGGGTAGTCACACTTCCCTTCCTCCTCATCTGTCTGGCTCCTACTTAGCCAGTATAACTCGGCATGTGTCTCTTATTCTTTCTGGTTTCCCCCAGCAGAACAAATCATAACACAGCTCTCTTTGGCACAACAGCAGCTTGACAGTTGTTTGCGTAACTATTGAAATGCTTCTGTTTCACTCTCACTTTGAAACACTTTCACTTGGTAACTCCTTAAGGTTGCCTCCTTAAGTTTCTTGTCTCCTTAGCCCTTGGTATAGTGCCTGGAACATGGAAGACCCTCAATAAGTGTTTATTGAATTAGCAGATTAATTAATAGAGCCAGTTTGCCCATACTGTTTGGCAAATGGTGACCATCGAGGATCTGCTTGAGAGCAGTTTGATGGTGGAGTGTGGGGGATGAAGGCCAGACCGCAATGGGTTTAAAGTGGGTCTGGGATAAAGGAGTATGGACAGCAAGCAAGAGTCTGGAGTGTCTGGGAGGAGCAGGAAGGAGAAGGAAAGGACACTCAGTCCAAGATGCCATGTGAAAGAGCTGGATGAGCTGTGGGTGTGATGGAAAAGGCTTAAGGGTTATATGTTGATGGACTGATGTACAGGAAGGGGGGGATACAGGAGAGAGGGACCTTTACAGCTTTCTCAAAAAACAGAGGCTGGAATGGGATTCTAAGTCCAGGAAAAGGGATTGCACTAAAAGAGGAGTGCGAATACCTCTTCCACTGAAACTGAAAGAGAAAAAAAGTCTGCAAGTTGAGGGAATTCATGCCTAAGGACGTCCAATTTCTGACCAAAGTGGGAAGTAAGGCCACCCAGTAAGACAGAGGACAGGGGGTGGGGGGTGGGGGAGTCAAGACAGTAAAATATTATTGAATTGTCTCTGTGGGAAGGGGAGACAGAGCTGACCAAGGGCATGAAAAAGGATTGCTTAGTAGCACTGAGATTGGAAACTGTGAATTTTTATTGGCACATATCTGCGTGGTTTTGTGATTTTCCCCAGCTGTGTTTAGCCGCCTGTGTGTCTGAGACAAAAAGCAGAATAGTTGATTGTGGAGAAGGCAAAGGAAGTAAAGAGGTTACGTATGTTGGCAAGAGAATATTGAAGTGATGCACCCTGACTTCCAGGCTCAACTCCAGGGGCAAGTGGGGACCTTGGGAGACAGGAGAACAGAGAGGAGCAAGTGTGCTGGGTGCAAGGCCATGGCGAGGCTTGGGGGAGAGTCCTGATGCAGAGTCCTCATGAATGTAGAGTCTGAGGGAGGTCAGGGTGAGGGATGCAGGGGGATACTTGATCTTAGAGCCCATAGGGTGGAAGTACAGTGGTCTGGAAGTGGCAGGGGCACTAAGGAAGGCACTCACCTCGCCTCTTGGTCTGAGTTACCCGGAGCCTGCACTAGAAAGGACTACAAAAAGTGAGGTCCCCTGGGGACATGCCAGATTTGGGGGAAAGTGAAGAGATAAAGCAAGGGTATTTCTAGGGACTGAGGATGGAGAGCTTATTGGCCAGAGGGCATGATGGAGAGGCAGTGAAGAGACATCAGTCTAGCCCTGTTCCCAGCTTCTCTAGAACCACCTCCCAAAATTTGACATCTCCACTATGCCTGTATCCTCTGCCTTCCTGCCCACCTGCCACAGGCATGGTCCCCATCCCATCCATATGTCCCTCCTCCACTTCCCACACCTCCTCCCTGTCCTCCCTTCCCAGACCCTCCCCCTGCCCTGCCCCACCCCAGCCGGCCTGAGTGAGCAGGAACCCCTGCACCTTCATTTCTCAGGTCACTGCTTGGCTAATGGGCTATTAATTTGCTCAATCGTCCCCTGTGAGGCAAACTCAATTTCTGCCAGCCAGTCGTCCCTCCCTGTCGACAGTGTGATTGATTGGAGGAACAGCTGTCACCGCCCGGCTGCCTGCTCCCTGCCTCCTTCCCTGCGAGTCCACACCACCCCTCCTCCTCGGGCCACCGCCCTGCGCCCACAGAGGCAGCGCACCCCTGCCACCTGCCCAAGGATCTGTCGCCAGCAATGAAAAATGACAGAAATATTTAAGGACAAATAAGGTTTCCCAACGCAATTGAAAATGATTACAGGCAGCTACAGATGGGGCCAATCTGATGCGTAGCAGCAAATCAAATCGAATTTCCTTATCGGCGTATTATTTTAGGCGTTATCTGGCACGTTGATGCAGTTATCAATTCAATTTCAGCCGCTGGTCTGCTGTTTACTGTCTCGCCTTTGCTGGGAAAAGGTAAACATGCTCAGCCCAGCAAATTAATTTCTGGCTGCAGCTAGAGGCTGCAAAGGACTGCCATGCGCTCTGCAGGACCCATGGCCCAACCCTGGCCCTAGGCTCCGGCGGGCCAGGCTAACTGGGCTCCAGGCAGCTGGAGCTTGCCCGGAGATCAGAAGCCCCACTAACTGCCTGCCCCAGCCTGGCCCCAGCCCCAAGCGGGATTCAGGACTCCTAGGAGGATGAGGTGACCGCTGTTGACTCTGCGGCTGCTGCCAGGGAGAGGTGAAGGTCTCCCATTAATTCCCAGCTAAAAATGACAAATTCATCTTGGACGACAATTAAATGAAGTCAGTAATTGATGCTAATTGATCTCCAGATGCGAGGGCTCCCCTCAGCCTTAGCAGCACGTGGCTCTTTCGCTCACTCTCCCCAGCCCTTCTCTTCCTCCACTTCTCTCTGCTGCTCTCCTGGTCCTTGCTCACCCCTAAGGGCCCTGGGGCTCTTGGCCCCCACAGGGCTGTGGGAGACACCTGGCCCAGGGCTGGGCTAGCAGGCAGGGCCTGAGGCCAAGCAGCTGGCCCATCGCCCGTGCAACCCCACAGGCCTTTGTAAGCAGTGCCCCAATTTCCACCCATCAGCCCAGAAAGCAGGTAACACTGCCTCCTTAGCGGCTCAGGATTTATTGCCCACAGCTGCGGAGGTTCCCACTTCATTTTTATAAGCCCATAGTCAGAGACAGCAGGGGGTAAAGCACACTTGGATTTACTTTAAACAGTGCAGTCCTAGCATTTTGGCTCCATGGTAAGGAAGACACTGGGGGAGAGGAGAGGAGGCATGCCGAGGAGAGAGCGCAGGTATACTCGGTCTCCACCAAATACCCTCAGAGGTGCTCAGGTGCATTTGTCTAGATGTGAAGATATCCCCACTCGTGTGAGCACCTGGAGTATCAGACCATGGGGGGATACATGTGCGTATCCATATGTGGATATTTTCCTAAATTGGGCCCTTTTCTGTGGTTTGTAAAGTTTAGTCCCAAGGAACTCTGGGAGGTCTCACCTGCCCCACCCACCCCCAGCCTGGCCAGCACAGGACACAGTCTGGAAGTTATTAGCTAAAGGAGGAGGGGAACAGAGCTGTAGCTCCAGAAGAGAAGAGGTCTGCCGTCATGTTTAGGACAGACAAGTTCAACCATGTGAAAAAGCTGTGACCCCTGAAGCTTCTAAACAGGTCGTCTGGTGTTCTTGGCTGCAGCAAAGGCTCCTGGAACCACAGTTCAGGTGGCTGAAAACTCAGTGAGCTCGTGTGTGCCCTGGCCCAGAGGCCTGGGCTCTAGCTCCAGGACAACTCTGAGCCTAGCCCACTCTGCATGCTGACCACCACCTGGCTGTCCTGCAGATGTTTGCCACTGGCCACCCAGGAGCTATTAGGCTCAATCCAGGCCCCCTCTATCCAATAAGTAGCACCCATCACAATAGGGCAGGCTGCGGGATGGACTGTTCTCAGAAGGAAGAATTGGCAGAGTCGAACTTGGGTTCCTTGAAAGGACCTCAGTGTGATGGACTGTGATGGTAGCAGGACTGGTCCCCTATGCTTGAGTGGGATCTTCAGTGTGCGATCTTGGTGACTTCCTACCAGCCCCGTGGGGTAGGTGCTGTGTGGTGATGATTTCTGAGGCTCAGGGCAGGAAGCACTGGTCCAGTCACCCCTTGGCTGAGGACCACAGCTGGGGTTTAACTTAGCAGGGACCTGACTGGGGCCTAAATTTGTTTGCTAGTGCTTTCTGGCCCCCATCATCCACCCATGAGGTCCTTCTTTTACTGAGTCCAGTCTCAAGGTCATCCCCAGAGGCTCTGGCAACAGTGAGAAGCTTCTGGGTGTTATAGGCTACTGGACTTGGACACAGACTGATGGACCTTGACCTTGATGGCACCTTGAGAATAGTGGTCCCCCTTCTTCCAAGCACCGCCTCCCATTGGGCTTGCACACTCCCCCTGACAGAGAGCTGCTCCCTTCCAAGGCTATCTCCTCCACCCAGGACAATGGCAGACTCTTGTTTCATCAGGACCTAGAGCTGGCAGGAGGCCATGTGAAATGAACAGCAGTGCCGATCTCAGCTTCAACTAGCAAAGTGGAAGGGCTGAGACCATGGCAAGGGGTGTGTGAACATGGGTGTGTCGCCCACGTGGCCTATCTGAATGAGCTGTCACCGTAAGGAAGCTGGTGCTATGTGAAGTGGTCTGCACAAGCCTGAAGGAAGGAAGAGCAAGAGATGAAAACTCGCACATGTACTAGAATAAATGACCAGACCAGACTGGGCTCGGGGTGTAGGAAAAGAATCGGAGAAAATACCCCCCAGAAGCTCCCAGCTAACGTCTGCATATTTGGGGGTTTCAGTGGGGTCGGTGATCATTTAAAGAATACTTATTAATTTCTGTCATTACTATTTTCTTTGGGTTCTACCTTCTGCTAGATGCTTGGGGCTATAGCAGTGAAGAGATTAATTCTTGCTCTCAAGAAATGCACACCCTAAAGAGGGAGATAGACCCATAAATAGATCATTTTAACACTGTTACTAGAGGTAGCGCAAGAGGCTGTGAAAGCACAGAGGAGGTATCTCGGTGTTCTGGGGGAGCCGGGAGGGGATCCCTGAGGAAGGAATTCTGAGCCCTAAAGGGTGAGTAAGAGTTGTCGGCTTATACAAATGGCCTTGCCATAGCCTTTTTGGTTGTCTGGCAAGCCCGAAGCAGAGACAAATAGACCTATTTGGTTCTAAGTGACTCTGGAACGGCTAACTATGTCACCTCTTCCCCTTGAGTGCCACCACTGCCCTGGGGTCTGGGCAGAAGGGTGCACAGCTGTTTCCAGGGCATCCCTGGGCACTGGCTGATAAGTGTGGGCTGCAGCTAAATACACGTTTCTCCTCTGCCTGCCCACCCCCACCTCCTCAACCAGGGATGCCTATTAATCCTGACAAATGATGACTTACGAACATGTAATGCAAACTGATTCATCATACATTCAAATCCGCCGCCCCGCCCCAGCGGGAGGCCCCAGCCAGACAAGTGTATTACACGGATAATGTATTTGACGTATTAATAAAACCAGCCGCATTGCTCTGGCGCGAGGACTGGGGAATGCCAATATACGATGACAGATCACATATTGATGAAATCCAGATGTTTGGAATCATAGTCTTGGGGCCTTGTTCATATTGACTGAAGGTAAAAAATGCCGTCTGTCAGCCTGTTAACTCTTCCTGTCCCATGCTCAGCAGAGACGCCCATCATGGTTTTCCGAAGAAAAGAGAAGAAAAGGAAAAAGGGGGTGACTGAGGAGAATTGATGAGAAATTAGATGTTTTGGAAGGGTGAAGCGTGGGTAGGTGGTAGGACCATGGAGAGGATGAGTGAATGGGATGCTAGGTATGCCTTATGCCTTGACCTCTCAGCAGCATATGGCCTTACCCATGACACCCTTCCCTTCTTGAGACTGTCCTATCTTGGCTTCAATGACATCACACTCATTTTAATGCTCCACTTGACTGTCCCTTCTTAGCCTTCAGTGGCCAACGCTTCCTCCACCTGTTGGAGTTACTAAACCTTCTCTTCCAGTCTCTCATTTCCATTCTCTCCCTACATGACCTCACCTACCTTAGTTTCACACATTCATTCATTCATTCAGTCAGTAAATATTTACTGAGTACATCCCATATGGCAGACATAGTTCTAAGCACAGAGGATGGGGTGGTGAACTTGAATTCTTATCTCCGCCTAGCTCTGGCTCACACACAGTGCCTACTCAGCACCTTCATATGGGTGTCTTAACAATTCCTCAAACTAAAACTGAACTCATCCAAAACTGAACTCATTTTCTTCCTTATCCAGCCTACTGATCCTCCTCCTACTGCACAGTTCAGTAAGTAGTCTACCACCTACCAGTGGCTGAACTCAGAAACCTCAAAGTCATCCCTGGTGCCTTTCTGTCCATCAACCTTCATACCCAATCCATCACTTCTATTCCTCTCCACCATCACTGCACTACAACAAGTTGCGATCCTCCCTTGAGCTAGTGAGGGGCCCTCCTGAACAGCCTTCCTGCATCTGATCTTACCCCTTTAGGACCATTCTCTATGTTGCAGTTAGGGAGATCTTTTTTATTTTATTTATTTGTTTGTTTGTTTGTTTTTAGAGACTAGGTCACTCTATGTTGCCGAGGATAGTCCCTAAGCCGTGGACTCAAGTGATCCCCAGCCTCAGCCTTCCAGGTAGCTAAGATAACAGGCGTCCGCCACCACCACACCCAGCTGCTTTTTTTTTTTTTTTTTTTTTTTTTTTTTTTTTTTTGAGACCAGGTCTCACTATGTTGCCTGGGGTAGTCTCGAATCCACGAACTCAAGTGATCCCTGACCTCTTGCCTCCCAGCACTTGGATTACAGGCATGTGCCACCATGCCTGGCAGGGAGATCTTCTTTAAATGCAAGTCTTCTATGTCACTTTCATGCTTAGTACCCTTCAGTGAGTTTTCACTGTGTGTTTAAAAATAAAAACTAAAATCATTAACATAGTTAAAAGTCCTTAGAATCCAGCCTCTCTATGATCAAAGGTCAGCACTCAGCCCCTCACCCACTCTGCTGCAGCCACACCAGATACTTTCATCTTTCACTTAGGTTTTGTCCCCCTGTGCCTTCAGACATCCACATTCTAGAACACTGCATCTCTACAATCGTTATCTGGTTGGTTCCCACTCATCTTTCAAGCCTTTGCTTAAAGTTACTTCCTTCACATCTTGGACCAAATAATACACTCCTGTGTATTATTATTATTCATGGCCTTCTGTGTCTAGGAGCACTATCTCTATGCTCAGTTAGGACAGTTAGGTCTTAAGCTCTTTGAGGGTGGCATGTGTCTGTCTTGTTCATTATTGAATATTTTTGAATAATTACCTAGGTGGGTAGACAGGTAGGTAGGTAAATAGGTAGGTAGGTAGGAAGGTAGCTTGAGATTGTACAGTAGTTAAGGGCATGCATTTTTTAGTCAAATAGACCTGGATTTAAATCCCCACTCTGAACCTTTAGGCTCTGTCACTTCATTGTTCTGAACTTCACCTTCCTTATCAGCATGATGACATAATACCTACCTCACAGGGCTGTTGTTAGGATTAAATGAGATTAAATATGTGCACCATTAAACAAAAGTCAAACATATAGTAATGCTTAAGAAGTATTATTAATGGATCTATAATAAGTGGATGGATGGATAGATGGGTAGACAGATGGATACAATGACACACAAACCAATAAATGTAGTTTAGGTATGGGTATAGGAAGAAAAAACTCCATGGAGGTCAAAGGGTCAGGATCAGAGTACCTACTCAGTAGTATACAATCTTTAATCTTGATTAAAGAAGAAAACTGGATACAGGACAAGGCTAAGCTTGGGTCAGGATGGGGTATAACAAACTATGTTAGACATAATAAATGGCTCATCATCACTGTCCACAGTCCTTAGGTTCCTCATGAAAAGCCTGGAAGTTAGATACTATTATCCCTTTTCACACAAGAAACTGAAGCTCTCCTTGTTTTTGTTTGTTTTGAGACTAGGTCTCGCTTTGTTGCCCAGGGTACCCCAGACTCAAGCGATCCCCAACCTCAGCTTCCCAAGTAGCTGGGATCACAGGCGCACGCCACCATACCTAGTTATTTTTTGAGACTAGGTCTTGCTAGGTTGCCCCAGGCAGGTCTCAGACCCACGAACTCAAGCGATTCCTAGTCTTGGCCTCGCTTCATAGGCTGCGATTAAAGCTACATGCCACCGTACCCGGCTGAAGCTCCAAAGAGTTAAGTAACTTGCTCAAGGTGTTTCAGCTAGTAAGAGTAAACTGCTGAGTGTTATTTGAAGGATATTCTATGTCTGGGCCACTAGGAAATGGAGCCCCTTATTTTGGGGCTACAGGAAGAAGAAAAAAGGTATGACAGAGGTGTAAACATAAACATACACATATACACACATACATATTCTTAAAACTCACAGCCTCCAATTGCCAATTGTCATCTTCATTTTAACCCTTCCCATTCTTTCTTTCTTTCTTTCTTTCTTTCTTTCTTTCTTTCTTTCTTTCTTTATTTATTTATTTATTTATTTATTTATTTATTTATTTATTTATTTTTGAGACTAGGTCTCGCTATTTTTGCCCAAGGAACCGCAGGCTCACGTTGCCCAGGGTACCACAGACTCAAGCAATCCCCAGCCTCAGCTTCCCAGGTAACTGGGATTATAGGCACGTGCTACCATGCCCACCTATATTTTTGGGACTAGGTCTCACTATGTGCCCCTGGCAGGACTCAAACCGCGATCCGTCGTCCCAGCCGTGGCTTCCTAGGCTGCCACCTACAGGCATGCGCCACCATGCCCGGCCTTACCCTCCCCATTCTTAAGTTAGACATCATTCAGTCAAGCCCTGCCTTTTGTGGTATGAGGAGAAAAGATAATGGAAGGGAGATTTGCTGCTCCAATGCCAGAGAGGCAAGATGGAATCATAAACAGAACTGGGACAAGCCAGAGAGATAGTCACACAGTGAGGTGTTGCAGAAGGGTGTTATATGCTAAGAAGGGAGGGTTTTCCCTTTGGTTGAGGTCCTCATCCTCCAGTGACCAGGCTTCACTATGGAAGATGGCCTAGAAGGGCCAGCCCTTACGCCCCTGCTCCCAGTGGTCAGCAATTCCCAACAGTGGGGGGCAGCAGAGGGCTGATCTGGGACCTCACAGGTACCTGAGGCCTTTTTCCGAAGTTTGAGGGCTGAACTGGCCAGAGCATGGCCCAGTTAAGGACAAGGCCACCTGGCTTGACCTGCCCTCTTCCTCAACCTGTTGAGGCCCTCTGTTTTCTGGTGGGAAAGGTGGGATCCTCTGGAGGTCATGCAACTAGGGAGCCTCCAAACACCTGCAGAGTCACCTCCTGGCTCTTAGAGCTTGAAGTGCCCTGTGCACAGCTGAGGTCAGGATCTCTTCCCCTCCCTGCTCTCCTGCTTCAAGGGATACCTGCAGCAGGGAGGCAGAGAAATGGAGGTGGCAGGCGCTGAGGCGCTGGGGTGGCAGGAGGGAGGTGCGGTAATGAATGTGGACGGGAGGCGGAATGAGCGATCCATCTTTTGCATGGGAGGGGAGGGGGCTGCGGGCGTTCCCCCCACACACTCACACACTCAATCAGGCGCTGTCAGACCTCCGGCCGCCTGGCATTTTGGTGAAGAATCTCTCAGCTAAAAATTGTTGTCAGTCCCATTTCCTCGTTATCAGTGCAAGGGCTGAGGTAGCGCCCGGGGATTAGCAGGAGCGACGAGCGCCCGCACCCGCCATCCACTGCCGATAACACTGGGCCTCCCGCCTCACCTCCCCCATTCATCATCTTTAACACTGACAGGCGGTCCCAGTCCCTGTCCCCATCCCCTCATGCTTCCCACGTCTCCCTACTGTGCTGCTCAGCCTGGCTTCTGACCTCCCTGGAGAGCTGGGCCTCTTGAAGAGGGACAGTATTCAACTTAGGCCCACCTGACCTAGAGCCACCTGTGGCAATGGATTTGGTCAGCACTGGGGTGGGAGGGTCAGGGACAGGAGTGAGGAGTGCTCAAGGGGAAGATGCATCTGACAGCCTGCCCTTGGTGGGCCCACTCTGCCGGCTTGTGATACTGGTAGCGGTGTTGGCAAAGGAATTCCTGTACCAGAAGTGCAGTTGGACTAAGAATTTCCAGAGGCTTCTCCAGCCTGAGATGGACTCCCAGATTCTGTCAGAGACATGAGCCAGAGGTTGCCTCCTCCCCGGCCAAAGAAGAGTAGGGGGATGAGGACTTTGTTCCCACTCCCCACAAGACCACCCCCCTTCGCTTGGCCATCCCCAGCGGTTTTATGGCCCATTTTATGGCCACTGTAATGGCCCAGGTCAAAAGCTTCAGGGAGCTGTATTCTGGGAATTATGCAAACGAGGAGCAGGCCCAGGGCCAGAGTATGGATTTTGTCATTAAACCTGGGCAGGCCATGTCGTTAGTGCAGTAAAATCCACGTCATGACCACAGGTCTCAATATAAAATTATAGAGAACACAGCGGGGGAGGGGAAGCAGGAGCCCCTGGCCACGCTGACACCTGCCACTCTAACCCCTGGGAAAATGGGGGTGGCATGAAGGACACAGGCTGCAGGGTCCCTTGTCAATACTATTCCTAAAACCGAGAGCCAGGAAGAGGGTCCCTTGTCCCAACAGGAAAACTGAGGCTGTATTTAGACAGGTAGAAGCTCCTGTGGCAGCAAATGAAACTGAGGAAAGCAAATGAACTGAGGTCTGTGGGCATGCTAATGCCTGATCACCAAGCTTGGAGGACCTAAGAGTCCTATGTGGTGACCTCGACAGTAGGGGCTGAAACCTGGGTATTTTCACTTCCGTTCAGACCCCCACACCCCAGATCCTCTTCTTCTCCAGTCTCTTCTCTTATCAGCGCCCTCTGCCCCCACTGTGCCCATCAATGTTTCAACAACCTTGCCAACTCTCCCTTGTGCATCCTTCATGCCTCCTAGCAAGCATTGCCTATCCCTGGATCCTGCTAACCCTCCTGCAACCCCTTCCTGCCCCTGCTACCACCCAGGGCCCTGTCACACCTCCCTCACCCCCCACAAGGGCTATACTACCTGGAATCACTGACTTTCTTTTTTGACTTTCCCAGTGATGTGTAACCTTTTTTACACCAAGAATGTGTTTTACTTTTCTCTGAGCTCCCGTTTCTACTAGAATAAATACTGCTGTAGAATAACTGTTTAATAAATGTTTGCAGGATGAATACATGAGGTAATGAGATCAAGAGCCAAGTGCAGGGGTCCTTAGCCTATTCTGAACCTCAGTTTTCCCCAGCTTTAAAATAAAAGTCACAGTCCAGAGAATTTCTAGGGTCTCACTTACCTCTGAGATTCTTGGACTGAGGTGAGTTAAGTGCAGGGCTGAGCCCAGCATCCTGATCTCCCAGCCCACAGGCCACATCTGCTTCTTTTATGCAGAGCTGCATTCCAGCTGCCCCTGAGCATCCGAGGCACAGCCACTAAGACACACGGTCATGACTGTCCCATCCCTTCCTCAGAAACTGAGGCACACAGGTCTAGCCACACCGCACCCCAGCACACACAAAGCCTCCACACCAGATATCCCAACTCTGCTAAGGTTCTCTAGCTTCTCGAACTATCTGCTCTTCATTCCTATCTTGTATCCTCCCTTTCCTCTTTTCCACTATCCTTGCTGCATCACTGAGCAGCTAGTCTGCTTTCAATTGTCTATAGCTGTGAAGGTGGGTAAGAGATGGCCCCTGCCCACAAGGAATTCACGGCTCTGTCACTCATCGATTCATTTACTCCCATTCTCTCCCTGGAACATTTCTAGGACATCACTTAAATTTCACTTCTTTAGTTAAGCCTACTCTTTTTTCAACTCCTCAGAATGCACACTGAGCATGATTCTCTCCCTCTTCTGATCTCTCGGATGACTCTGTCTGAGCATCAAAAGAGTCATGATCATCTTCAGTCTCATGTCAGAGGGAGGTGGGTCCTTGTGCTCCTCCCTAAAGTGGAGCTCCCACAGGCACATGAGTGAAAGGTCTAGAAAAGATGAGGAAGTTGAAGAACTCAATTTTGGAGGGTGAGCCACAGGTTCTTGTGTAGCATCCAGGCTGATGTCCACTGGGATCTTGATCTAGGAGGCTAGAGGACATAGGAGGGATCACGGATAGAGACACAGATTCCAGAGTCAGCAGGGCACAGGTGGGAGTTAGGGCCATAAGAAGCAAGATGGTCCAGCATGCTGATAAGGAGAGACTGTGAAGTAAAGCAGAGAGAATGCCATTCCACAACCCCCCTGGGTCTTGTTCAGTCTTTTCCATTCAACTGGCCTCCAGGACAGGACTTGGTCCTCTCCTGTGTACCCACTGCTCTGCACCAGGTCTGGTTCATAGTCCACAGACAATGTTTGTTAAATGATTACAAGAACGAGCCTCCTTTCTCCCTCTTCTCTTCGTTCTCCGTCTGGGAAGTGTAAAAGCAGTGTGGAAGGAGACACAGGGCACTGGCTGTTCTGGGTGATGGTATGATTAAACCAAGACCTTCTTCACTAACTGTGTGAAATGAAGTGATCAGGTTTGATTGCACAGAGCATTGATTGTGTCCCAATAGATTTCTCAGAGGGGCAGCCGGCTGCAGAGGTACCATCATGGACGCTGTCTTTGGAGCTGCAAAGAAGAGTGATGCTCAGGGGCCCTGAGACCTTCAGGCTCACCCCTCCTGCAGGTCAAGGAGGCAACAGAGGGCTGGGGTCAGAGGAGTGGATGCTGGGTTTCCCTCCACAGACTAGTTCAGCTTATATGTGTGTCTCTTCTTCTTCCCTCACCAGGTAAGAAAAAGGCAGCAGCCTTGTTTGACAGCCAGGCCCCTATTTGCCCCATCTGCCAGGTCCTGCTGAGGCCCAGTGAGTTGCAGGAGCATATGGAGCAAGAACTGGAACAGCTGGCCCAATTGCCCACCAGGTAAGCCACCTACCCAGATAGCCTGCCTGGCAGAGGATTCCACACAGGATTCTAGCCTGCAGGTACCCAAATGCTAGCTGGCCTACACCGCACCCTCTAGGTAGAAGACAAGGCCCTGTTGCTATTCTCCTCCAGTCTTCTTGCGGTCTGCAAATCTCCAGCTGGGTAGTGTTGCCTTTCTTCTTGCTCTGTTTTTGGAGATAGGAGCATCGTAACCCCTCTTCAGGCCTCAGCCTCAAAAAGGCACAAGAAGAGCTGGAGAGGGGATGAGCTCTGGCCCTGCACAGCCATGCTGAGCCTCTGGACAGGGGAGCAGAAGCAGGACCTGGGCTTGGCAGTTCCCCGAGAAGGGCAGCCTGGTGCTGCCCTCCAGGAAAGTAAGCAGTACCTTCTCTGAATTTCAAGGTGTGAAAGAAATGAGAGTGTACTTAGGGGTGTCCCCCACTGTGATACTCTACCTCCTTTGTCCCCACGTGGAGGACTGAGCAGCACCTCCTCCAAGGTCTTATGCACAAGCCAAGTTACCAAAGGGAGCAGAGGAGAAATGTAACAAATTACCTCAAATCTTAGCAGTTCCATTTAATTATTCTCATAGAGTCTGAGAGTGGCTTCTGTCCAGTCCCGGCTGTCTGACCCCAGATGGGAAGATTCAGCAGCTGGGAGCTAGGACTATCTGGACACTTCTTCACTCCCATGTCTGGTGGCTAATGTTGGCTGTCAGCTGGGACTTCAGCTGGGACTTCAGCTGGGACTAAAGCACTTACATATGGCTTCTCCATGTGGCCTGGGCTCCCTCCTAGCATTTCAGGGTAGTTGAATTTCTTACATGGCAACTTAGGGCTGTAACAAATGTTCAAGCCAATGGAATCTGGGCAAGCCTCAGAAGTCACTTTATGTCATTTGTGTTGTACTCTATTTGTCAAAGTAGTACTAGCCCACCCGGGGGGTGGGGTGGGGGGCTAGGGACCAGTCAGGGGTAGGGAACATGCACCCATCTTTTGACAGGTATTAGTTACCAATTGTTATGGTACAAATTACCCCCAAACCTACCAGCTTAAAACAAGAAACATTCGCTTTCTCACTGTTTTCAGGGGCCATTGAATCACATACACATTAGCTGAGGTGTGTGCCATTGTGGAGTCTCTGGTGAAGTCTCTGATGAGGCTGCTGTTGAGATGTCAGCTAAGGTTGTAGTCATCTGAAGGCTTGGTTGGGATTGCAGGACCAGTTCTCAAGGAAGCTTGTTCACCTGGCTCTTGGTAGGAGGTTGCTTGAGCTTACCTATGACATGGCAGCTGAGTTCCCACAGAGGAAATGATCCAAAAGAGGAAGGCACAATGCCTTCTGTGATCTGGTCTCAGAAGTCAGACACTACTAAGTCCAATATATTCTATTCTATTTATTACAATCACCAAGTCCCACTCATATTCAATCTAGGACAGTTAAACTTTGTAAGCGCTACCTCTTTAAAAAAAAAGTATCAAATCCCAGCTACCTGGGAGGCCAAGGCTAGGGATAACTTAAGTCCACAAGTTTGAGACTACCTGGGCAACATAGCGAGACCTAGTCTCTTTAAAAAAAAAAAAGAAAGAAAGAAAGAAAGAAAAAGAAAAAATTCCCAGAGAATTTGTGGGAATACTTACAACTACCACAGAAGACTATACTAACAAAAATAAAAATAATCCTTGTTGAACACTCACTCTATCAAATACCCAACATGGTGTTTTTATCATCACCACAACCCTCTGAGAAAGACTATCATTATTAACTCCATTTTATAGATGTGGAAACTGAGGTACAGAGGAGTTACATGACTTTTCTAACTTTCACAGCCTGTAAAGTGATAAAAATTCAAATTCAATCAACATGCTCCACCACACCACTACCACTACCACCACCACCACCACCTCCACCACCACCTCCACCATCACCTCCACCATCACCTCCACCATCACCTCCACCATCACCTCCACCACACCTCCACCATCACCTCCACCACCACCACTACCACTACCACCACCTCCACCACCACCACCACCACCACCACCGCAGGGCAAGAAATAGGTTGGAATGAATGGGCATAGGAAAAAAAAAAATCCCTCTGCTGTTGAGTCCTGTAACTCTGCTGTGAATGACAGTTCCTCCCAATAGCAGGCTTATCCCTAACAGGAAAAGAGAACAGAGGTTAAGACAGAGGGAGCTGCAAAAGCTTGTCAAAGCCCTGCACCCCTATGGGTCTAGAGTATGGGACTCCAAGCTTTTTTTCTGCCTCCTGCCTGGGGGCCACATTATAGTCAAGCTGCCAGGACCCCACCCCTAAACTGCTGGGAACATCCACTGCTGGCAACAACCCCCCTTGTTCCATCTCACCCATGACCCTCCTCGCCCACGTCCTGTCGTCCTGTCGTCCTGTCGCAGCGGCTCCTACTTCCACACCCTTACCCACATGTCCATCGCCTCACCCAGAGCCCCTAGCCCTGATCCGTCCCTGGCCGCTAGGTCTTAGTCCCCGCACTTCTGTGCCCCTCACGTCCAGTCCCAGCCCAGCACCCCGTAACCCCGGCACGCCCCCCGCCTCAACCCTGTGTCTGACAGCCGGACAGCGGGATCTGCACAGCAAGTGAAATTCTCGTCGGATCGATAAAGCCGAAGCGCTGGCGGCGACGGGTCGATGGTTTTATCTGTCTCGGCCCCGCCGCGCCCGGCGCGCTGACAGTCCGACCAGCCGGCAAAGGCGTTCAAGGGCAGCCGCGCCCGCAGCCCCCTCCCCTCTCAGCTCCCGCCTTCCCCTCCCTGTGGCCGCTGAGCCCACCGGACTGCAGGCTGGACGGGCCGCCGCCGCCCTTGTGATTTATCTGGATTTTTAATTGGAAAAAATTTGCGAATTAATTGATTTCAGGAACTTGCCAATTAACATTGTAATTGGGTGCGTGATAAATTCCCAAGGAGCGTGTCAGCTCCCTCCGGGCTGCCGGAGCCCGCGTGCCCCGGTGTTGAGGGGAAGGCCCCAGCCTGGGCTACCCTTGCCCCGCCCCTGTGGCTCTCAGGGAGGCAAGAGGCTGGCAGAGGAGGCTGAGAAAAGATGTGGCACCTGGGCCCAGAGGTTCATCGCTCCTTCTCTCCCTGCAGTCTCTGAACTGATAGGGGCCTTGAACAGCCATTTCACAGATGGGGCAACTTGAGTCCTGCAGGAGGGCAAAGTAGGTATGCATCACTCAGAGAGTTCTGGGCAGACCCCAAATGGGGCAGGGCGTCCCCCATCCATGGCAAGTGACCTGCTTCCTTTCTGCTTGTCAATCCACTTCAGCGCCAGTCCCACTCCTCTCCCTTTCCTCTCCTCTCCAACTATCCCCCTACTCTTCCCCTGCCTTTGCCTCCTTTGCTCTCCCTGACTCTCTTTCAGCCTAGCCCCTAGTTGTCCACACTAGCGTTGGTTGGTTCTCAAAACCATGAGTGCAAACATGTTTACATGACACAAAGGCATGTGCACATACCCCCCTTCCAACACACGCAAATGTGTGCGCACACACGAGCACATGAGCACACATGCATGCACAGGCAAAACACACTGAAAGAACCACTTTCCAAGATGCTCATTCCCACAGGCACTTAGAGGAAAGAGTCAGAACACCTGTCGGCAAAGCACTTACACTTGTCAAAGCATTTTTACTTCCCAGATCAGCAGCTATGCCCACACAGCTTCCCTTACCCCGCCACCCTGCCCCGCTCTCTTTCCTCTTCTCTGTCCAGAATAAGGCTCCAGGAGACCCCCAATGTGGCTAGTTAGAACAAAGAGGGCAAAATTAGAGCGAGGACAGATGGAAAGGGCCTTCAGTGTCATGGGAGGATTAGAACAGTGGTGAACTGGGTTGTAGGGGAGCCCCCTGGAGGCTGTGAATGGGGTAGAAACAGGCAGGTAAGGTGGTTGAGTGGGGCCTAGGGGCTAGATGATGAGGCTGACCTAGGACAATATTAGTGGTAGTGGGAATGGAAAAAGGAGAGACAAGTGAAGGAATCAAGAAGGAAAAGCTGGTGACTTTTAGCTCTTTACTAGTGGGTACTCGCTAGGAAGAGCGTTCTGACTTGGGTGACTGGAAGGGTGAAGATGGCAGAGAAGCACATTATCTGAGGGAAAGAGGAAAAAGGAGACAGGGCTGTGGGCATGCTAAGCCTCACATGGCTCTGGGATTATGATGGGGTGGAGCCTGGATGTGTACAGACAGGCCAGAGAGAGGCTGGATGACTCTGAAGGAGAGGCGGGGTGTAGGGATAGCAGTGCCCCCATCCCTACTTAAGCCTTATTTAAGGCCGGCCTCGGTGTTTGGTTGGGTAATGAACTAGATAAACAATTCCCCAAATAGATTAAAACGAAGTGTAACTTACAAAGGCGGCTGGTGATGATGGTTTATTCCCGGGCAGCACACCATTTCTTTATTTCCAAGGATAATTCAGTGTAAATCACCTTAATTAAAAGTGTCAGCCCAGCCCATGAATATTGTACTTAGGAACGCGTTTCCTGGGTCCCAGTTATAATTTAAAACCCATGGATCACTAGGCAGCGAGTGACTGAGAAGGGAGGAAATCGTTGGGGGCGGGCTGTGCAAACAGGGAGGCTGAGTGGATGGGCCCACAGGAGCCTGCTGCCTGCAGTCCCATGTTTCAGGTCTCTTCTCCAAGGTGGGGTCGCCTTTCCCTCGCCTTCCTCAGTCAAGGTACCAGGTACACTTAGAGGTAATCAGGTCGTTGGAGGAAAGGCAGGACAGGTACTCAGGAGAGGAGAGAAGTCTCGGGTAAATAACAGTCCAACTTGGGAGGAAAGGAGGACTGTTAGGGAATGATCTGGAGGATTGGCAAAGGGACAGCCTGAACACTCTGGTTCCCAGTGACTCCATTTCTACTTGCAGAGTAAGCTAAAGTCCAGAGTCAGAAGGACCCTTCCCAAAGTGGAGAAACACAACTCAGAACTCTGTCCTTCCTAATCCCTAGTATCTCTAGGGCAGCAGCGTAGAGATTTAAAAGCAACACTTTAGACATGGTCAGACATGAACGTGATCAAATCCCAGACCCTACATGGGCACTGTGAGCAAAGAAGTATTGCTTAACCTCTGTCAATACTTGGTAAAGTATTTGTGAAGATTGTGTGAGAATTACACCTATAAAGCATTAGCCCATGCCTACTGCATGCACAATAATTGCTCATTCTTTTTCTCTTCCAACCTGAGTCCATTCAGAGAATACTCAGATCTTGATCCAAAGGTCCAGAGAGAACAGTGTAATAGAGTGGATGCCTCATTTCTGCACCTGTAGGTCTGGGTACAGTGATGATATCAGTACTTATTGACTGAGTGAAGGAAGGATGGAATGGTCAAAGTAACAAATTCACAAACCATTGCTCCTAAAACCCAGCACCTAGTTCAGAGCCTGGAATTGATCAGGAATTCAAGGACCATGTATGAACAAATGTGATAGAAGGGAACCTGAGCTGGCTATCCTTCTGGTCTGTGATGCCCACATGTGACTGGATAGACAGACAGCTATTTCTACCCTCAGACTTTGACCCCTGCACCCCCCCTCCCCTGCTGCCTGGGATGCTCTTGTACTGTGAAATGCATGTCTGTCTGTGCAGATGTGTGACCATATGCATTGCATTTGTTGGTGTGCATGTGCGGATGTGTGTCAGCACAAGTGAGCATTGTATCTATGGGTGTGTTTACGTGATGTGGGTGCCTGAGCAGCTCTTCGTCCAGGTCTGTGTAATTGGTATAAATGTCTTTATGGCTTTGTCTTAAGTAGGGTTCAGTGTGCCTGCACCTCATGTGCACATCTGAGCTTCCCAGCGTAAGCCCATGTAAGTGCATGATTGTTATTTGAATGATAGAAAGATGATGGATATGTGTGTATCTACCTTTGTGCTAGTGTTTCCCAACCTCAGCAGTACTAACATTTTGGGAAAGGTAATCCTTTGTCATGAGAGCTTATCCAGGGCGCTGTAGGATGATTTTAATAGCCTCTACCCACTAGATGCCAGCAGCAAATCCCCTGCCCACAGGTGAAAACTACTACTTTATCTGAATCTGCCTATGCTTTTGCTTACGTATTGGGTGAATCTATGTCTGACCCTGGGTGCGCTGTGCATGTATGTGAGTGTTCCCGGTGTGTTCATTCAGTGAGTCTGTGTGCATTCTATTCTGCCTTGGGTGTGTGTCTGTGTCTTTTGTGCTTTATGACATCTCTGTGGTGTGCTCTACCTGTACAGCTTGTGTGTGTATCTATGCGGGGACCCTAGATGAATGGGCTATGACTGCCACTGTGCCAGCATCAGCCAGCATCACTGCATGCATACATTTGTGGGAGTGTGTGAGTGCATGTGTGAGCACAGATGTGGTGAGTATAGTGGGGGGCGACAGGGAGGGAGGGACAGGAACAGGGATATTAATGTTTCTGAAGTGGATCTGATTTGATACGTCTTGTTCCATTGTCAGCATCTGTTTAGCGGGGATTTGTAATACTTTGTGGCTCTGGATCACTCATGCTTAGCTTGGGATGTGGCCTTGCATACCAATTTTGTTATTAAACACAGTCCTTGCCTCCCCCACAGCCCATCCATCACCTCCCACCCCCACCCCCCGCCTTCTCTGAGCCGCCCACCATATTTCAGGGCCCAGCTCCCACCCGCCTGCCGCGCCCGATGCCGGAGGGCCTGGGGCTGACAAATTGAATCAGGGGGAGATCATTCCTGGCCTAACGCAGTTTGCAGCATGTTGGAGGGAGAATTGACAAGAGCCATGTCAGCTCTATCACCCCAATCCCAGAGGAGCTAAGAGCAGACTGGGGACAAGGGGTGGAGGGGAGGGGCCCTCCAATACAGGCAGAATCCTGAGGGCAGAGGTAGGAGTCAGGTAAAGTCCCTTTCCTCAGCCCTGTAGGAAGCCTACCACACCTGTAGTCTGTGTTCCGCTCCTCAGAACCAGATCTACCCCTTGCCCTCTAGTTGGGGCTGAGCTAGTCAGGAGGAGCAGGGTTCACTGTACTGGGTGGAGCTGAGTTGGGCTGGGCTGGGTTGACTGTGCCTTCTCTCTTCTTGCTAGTCTATTCTCTCATACCCTAGGCAGCAAGTGTTAAGTGTCACCCTGTTCTCTTCTTTCTTGGCAGCAAAAATTCCCTTCTGAAGGATGCCATGGCTCCAGGCACCCCCAAGGTAGGTGACCAATTGTGTGTTATCCTACTGCCCTCCTATTCTAGGTCCACAGCAAATGATTCCTCTTGGGGGAAAGGAGCTCTTCCTGGTTCATCTGCTGTCTCCAGGCCTAGATCTAGGGCTGTTCAGTAGCATGAGTGTACATGTGTGCATGTGTGTGCATTCATGTGTGTGTGTGTGGTCTGAGTGTGAATGAGGGCATACTCATCTGACTTCCTCTTCCTCCAGCCAGGAGAGGGTATGACCTGGGGGTACAGGGGCCCCAAACACTAAGACTGAGTAGACTCAAAGGAGGAAAGTGAGCTATAGCAGATGGGGGTAAACAGACATTCAGGTCAAGACAGTTTAGGCATCAGAAGACAGACTAGGGAGGGAGGAGAGAGAAGGGAGTGTGTTTATGTGTGTACTTCCTGAAGATAACAGGAAACCAGGGAGGATGCAGGGCTCATTTGGGAAGAAAATCTGCCCATCTGAACAGACAGTATGGAAGAAAGGCTTGGAAGCATCCTGGGGGAAAAGGAACAGTGAAAGGCAAGTGACTAGCTGAAAGGAGAGCCAGAGAGGCTTCAGCACATGGGTGTCATTTATAGCAACAGCACCCATAGATGGCCACAGAGGCAGGTGGTATTGCTTCCCCAAAGGTGATGATTTGGGGGAGGAGGGGGTCAGTGGAGGGAACATGGGGAGGAGAATAAAACCTCACTCACTGAACGACCCGTTCCCTACCCCTCGGTATAAGATGCCATCTTTTCTTATATATTCGTACAATGGCTCATAAGGGCAGGTACCCCTTGACCTCTCTACAGGGAGTAAGGAGTAAGCATTAAAGCTTTAGGAATGGATGGAATCAGTGAGGCGAGTAGATGGAGAGATTAAAGCAAACTCAAAGAAAAGGATCTGGGAACTCCTGCATTGGGGGTCAAAATAAAGTACAGGAACCAGGGAAGGGGGAGAGGAGGAATAGCCCCCAGTTAGGAGAGGGACAGGAGAGCATTCCCACACTCCTATGGGGAAAAAAGTTCCTAGATGTGTGGGATGCTTAGCAAATAGAGAAAGGCAAATAGAGAAAGGCTGGAGAAGACCATTATATTCAGAAGTCTTAAAGTCACAGTTGACCTCTGAGAGGGCAGTGTTGGGAAAAGGAGCCAGAGTGGCAAACATCACTTCTAAAGACCTTTTAAAAGGGTGGGAATGAATGCTACCTTCATTCAGGAAATGGCTCAACTACAGCAAGCTGGATTGAGGACAGAGAGAAAATAGCCCACCCTTGAATCTGTGCAGGTCCTGGCCATGGGAGCAAAGCCCTTCCAGGCCCAAAGAGAAAGAAAATGCAGAGTGTCAGGTAACTATTGACTCACCCATACTGCTAAGCTTGACCCAGCCCCCTACATTTACTGTTGTGGTTAAAGAAGGTAGGTCAAGGACAAGCTGCCAGGTTGACTATCACAACCACTGACACCTGAGCAGACTGACAGAAAGGCTGCCACTGGAAGGACAAACACAAACACAATCTATGTCCACACCTCCTTCCCCACATACGCAGATGCACACACACCCAGGAAGTATAAACTCTAACAGATCCTGCAGTCACCAACTCAGGAATATTGGTCAGGCACAGAGACAAGGGCTACTGCTCACCCAGTTCCAAAGATGCACTCACACTCCCAAACTTGACCATATCCGGGTCTAGCCTCTGCTTTGAACTAGGCTTTAGGGAAGCAGGTCATGGATGGAAGAGGCCTGAGGTAGAAGGTTCTAGCAAGAGACTGAGAGGACAGGAAGGAGGAGGGAGAGGGGAAGAGGGAGGGGGAGGCCACCTTAGACAAGATTGATGGCCTCGTTGCCATTAAGAAAAAAATTAGCCGGTGGCGGCTATCATATTAAAGGGTGAAGAAGCCGTGAATTATTTTCTTAAAGATCTTATCGCTTACAATGATAATTTTACCTTCCAAAAGGCCACTTTTAATGAGGCGAAGAGCCAGGCAAAAAGTCATGATTTAATGCTGGGATTTTTTTTTCAAAACACATTTTACTGCTTTTTGGTCCATGTTTAAAAAGCGCCAGTGACCTTTTTTTATTCCACTTGCCCCAGGTGTAATGCTGAGGCCTCTCAGGGCTTCTAACTGAGAGAATGAGAGAGAGAGAGAGAGAGAGAGAGAGAGAGAGAGAGAGAGAGAGAGAGAGAGAGAGAGAGGAGACAGAGACAGAGAGAGACAGAGAGACAGAAACAGAGACAGAGAGACAGAGAGCTCAAATGTGAGCTTTCTCCCTTTCTTTTGGGGGATGTGTGGAGGGGTTCCCTCTTCAGCTTCCTCCTTGGAACCAGAGGAGAAAGATGTTGCCTGAAAACATACCTCTTTTCTGAGTGAGGTGGCAGTCACCCACTAGACCTCCCACTGGACCTGGGTGGGCAAAGAAGGGGCTCTGCTTTGCAGGCAGTCCCACCCAGGCCCTTCCTAGCCTCTTCCCGCCTCCCTGAGGCCGTCAGGAAACCCTACCAGATAAACAGCCACCCCTCCCTCCCCTCTCAGGCCAGCCTGAGGATGTGTTGCATGGTGGCCACCGCATGCGGGTCACATCCTAAGGCTCAGTCGGAGATGAAGGATAAATGGCTGCTCCATCTTTCCCAAATTGCTTTCTTTGGGCTGTCACTGGCGATTTGGCATGGTTTTCTAGGCTGGGGAGGCCTCCTAGGGAATTGTATGCTTCCGCCTCAGTGCTGTGCAGGCTGGAGAAGGTGGGGGCTGGGGGGAGTATGGATTGCTTTCAGGCCTCCAGGCCCCCAGTTTGCAGCTGAAAAGGCCTTGGCAAGAGCCGGCAAGAGCAGGCTGCATGTGCCATGTGGTATTTAGAATCGTGGTGCTCACACACAATTTGAAGCGGACAGTTTATTAATCTAAACTGCAGGCGTATGTAGAAGAGGCCGTGCAGGATTGACATGGGGGGATTAGTTTGGCTGGGGGTTTTGCTGGGGTCATCCTCACAGCGCTGGGATAAATGGACCAGCGTACATCCCCAGCTACACTCAGGAAACTCATACATACTATTTAATTTACTGTCTCCATAGCGGGGCTGCCATCAGCCTATATTAGGGGCAGGCCGGGTGGCAGATTTGTAGCTTTACCCCCGACCCTTCAGAGGGGTCCCAGAGACTCCGCTCACTAAGGGACAACAAAGCATGTATCATCTCAGTCCACTGGGAGAGGGCTGAGTCCCACCTTGCCGGGCAAAAATTCACCATGATCTAGGCAGTTTGGACCTCCTGGGGGGGGGGGGAAATGCTACCCATCCCTAGCATCAAGCCATTCTTTCCCACAGCCACATTCCCAGGGCCTAACCACATGGCTTCAGGATCCAAGAGTGGCCCCTGTACTCTTCTGCCCTCTTTTCATCTGCCTTTCTCCCAAGACCTCCCAGGACCAGAAACTCTGGGAAACTGGCTATAGGCCTCATTCCACAGGAGGCCACATGTCCTTTTTCTCCTTCCAGTCCCTCCTGTTATCTGCTTCCATCAAGAGGGAAGGAGACTCTCCAACAGCATCACCACATTCCTCTGCCACCGACGACCTGCACCACTCAGACAGATACCAGGTGAGGAAGGGCTAGGGTGGGTGTGAGAGCTCAGAGAGCATACCAAGTGCTAACTCCTCCCCTCCTCTCCAAACTGTGTGGTTCCTCTGTGTCTGAGCCCCAGGTCAAAGTCACAGGCATAGATGTGAGGGGATGGGTCTTAAGCAGATGATTTAGAGAGCAATTTCAAGATTACTCGTGTTATGGTGGCTCTCAGCACCTGTGGAGTGTCCTGTCCATCAGGAGGTATCCTGTCAGATTTAGTTTCATGACTCAGAGACATAGCCCAGAATCACCTAAAGACCTCAGATTTCAAAACAAGGAATGCTTGAGCAAGTAACTGCTCAATCATATCAAACCTTGGTATCAGACCACTACAGAGAGAAGCATATACTGCCTGTGAGTAGCTTGATCAAACAAGAAGAGTATAAACACAAAAACCTTAAAAACCAGAATGGGTGGGGGCTGACATCAAGGATAAGTTCCTAGCAGTATATGGACCTTCTTTGTGGTAGAAAAGAGAATGAAGTTCCCCTTGAAGCTTCTTCTGAGGAAAGATTGTCCTACCTTTAAGCGCCCCAGGCAGATGTAAGAAAACTGGACCCTGCTCCATTTGTTGAAACGGTAACATGGCTACTCTGGGAGCCCCAGCATGTAAAGTGAAGCACAGCGCTAACTTGGCAGCTCTCACCCAATACAGGTGCCCTCTGGTCTAGAGATCAGGGTCAGTGCTGGCACACGGTGTCCAGGTGCAAAGTTTGGAGAGTGAAGTACCAAGTGTGGCCTGGATACCAGTCTCCACTGGCACCTCCTGCTGGAGGCCTTTATATAGGACTCACACTGCCACCCTTGGGGAGAAATCCCAGTTCTCACAAACTATGGTAAGAGATAGCCCAGTCTGGCCACTAGAAGATAGTACCCTCACCCAGACAAGCCTAGCACAGGGAGCAATGGCCCAGCCCTAGGGAACTGGTCTTGAGGGAGATAAGGTACTGTCCCAGAAGGTTCTACTACAAAGAGGAAGATAGAGTACACCTTGAGAAGCCCACCCTCTATGCTCAGTCACAGTATTCAGCCTCACCATCTGTTGACCAAGAAAAGTGTAACCATCAGGCATAGGCATGGTAGGTCCTGGCATGGCATCAGGCCTTCTTAGATTTAGATGCAACCTTTATGTCCAGCTTCCATTCCTAATACTGTCCTCCTATGGGCCAAGCTCATCAAATAGCTGTGGCATTCCTTCTTACCTCCACATTTTTTACACATTCTGTTTCTTCTAATGGGACTCTTTGACTCCACCTTATCAAATTCCTATTTATCCTTCAACATTCTTTCCAAATACCATCACCTCCAAGACCTTTCTCATGATCCCTGTGTGCCCCAATAATTATCCTTATCCTCTATTTCAATTACAACTTAGGTATGTGTCTGTTTCTACCAATATATAACAAACCACTCCAAAACTGCAGTCTAACACAATTTATTATTTCTCGTGATTCTGCCGGGTGTCTGGAGGTTTCCTCACTCATGCCATTTATTCAACTGGAGGGCGAGTTGGGCTGGAAAGTCCAAATTGACCACACCACACATCTTGAAGTTTGGAGTACCTGGGTTCTCATCCACATGAATTCATCCTCCAGTGGGTTAGAATGGCTTCCTTACTTGACAGACTCAGGGCAGTGTCATACTAAGAAGGCCAAAGCTGCAAGCTCCTTAGTCTCTGAAACTCACACATCACTTGGCCAAGTCAAAGCAAGTCAAAAAATTTAAGATATGACAAAATTCTCAAGATATGACATTCTCAAGATATGACAAAACACAGCTCTTGATAAGATGAGCTGCAGAGGATTATAGCATATGTAATCTATCACAGTAAACCTCACCCCACTAGACTTGGAGTTGCTCCACAAGGATCTTGCCTTAGCCTGCTTTACTCCCTAACTTTATTCTGACATTTATCTAATTCTCACTCCTGCTCAGCCCAGTTTCCATTCCCTCAATGAGTGAGATTTGCAAACACATAATTATATCCCAATGTTTTAAAAGTTATGGCAGGGATAAATAAGTTTCTAGGATAGTACAGAGCAAAGAGGGGAAGCAGAGCAAGCTTTACAGACATTATGATTGACTAGGGTTTCAGAAGATAAATAGGAGTTCACTTTTTTGAACACGGCTGAAATGTTATTCTAGATCACAGTTAACACTGAATGCAAAGGGCATAACAGTGTAATACAGAATGAGTGGAACCTCAGGCTCACGTTGCCATTGACACCACAGACTCAAGCAATCCCCAGCCTCAGCTTCCCAAGTAGCTGGGATTACAGGCACGCGCCACCACGCCCAGCTGTACTTTTTTGGAACTAGGTCTCACTATGTGCCCCCGGCAGTACTCAAATCACAATCCCTGACCCCGGCCGCAGCTTCCTAGGCTGTCGCTTACAGGCATATGCCCTATGCCCAACCCACTTCAGTTTTGTTAGAATGTAAAATACAAGGGCAACCGGTAGGAGGTGAAGCTGCAAAACAAACCAGGAGTGGACTGGCTAACTCATCCCCTAATCAGTATGCTATGCCTAGGGGGCGTAGTAGATGTTCAATTTGTTATTTTTTTCTTCTTAAATCATAGCACTAGGTCTTGAAAGCGGGTGATAATTAGTTTCTGCTTTGATTCCCATTTATGTAGCCTCTGCTAGTTCACCTAATCATAACCATTGCTTCACTTAACTCTCATAGCAACTGTTCAAGCTAGGATACACTGGTCCCTGTTCATACCTAAGGAAATTAAGACCGGGGTGAGGGAGGGTGCATAAGAGTCAGAAATTTAACCTGAGCTTGTCTGAACCTGAACCTTTCCCAGCCCTGCACTGGGCTTGGGGACTTCCCCCATAAATAGCCACTCCCCTTCTCCTGCATGCTAGACCTTGTCCTGTGTGGAACGTAGAAGCAGGTAGAGAGATGGAACTTCAGATAAGAGGAACACCTATCTCTCTAGCCCCCTCTGGCACACTAAAGGGTCATCAATAGCACATCTCTCACCTGTAACCCAGCTTCCTAAGCTCTTTGAAATGTCCCAAGAGACATATGAACTATTAGTAATGACTATTGCTACCACAGGTAAATTCTCCTGTTATCACGCATCCCTGCATCCTCCCTGCTGCATGTCACATAGGCTTTGCTACTTCCTCATTATATCATTGTAACATTTCCTTACTGGGGTATATAAGTGGCATCTCAACTTCATTAAAGTTGGACCTGGACATGCTTCCCAGGGTCCCCATTCTGTGGGCTAGCCTCACAGATCACTATTAATCTCTTCCATCTCAATTTCTTCTTCATTCCACACTTGACCACTAACAGTCCTGGATAACTAGATAGAGATGACCCACCCCCCAAGAAGGGACAGATATGTAATCAAAGTATCCAAGATCAGAGAGAAGCCAAGGAGCTGTGGAAGCTCAGGAGGCAACCAACCCCAACGTTGGCGGGAAACTGAAGCCTTCCCTTGGTCTTGAAAGATGAACATGAGGACATGGAGGATAGGTTAGTCCAGAACCCAAAGCAAGGAGTGCTCCAAGAACTACAGAAAATTTTGCAAAGCAGAGCATCAGGAGGGCAAAAGGAAAGAGCAACAATGGTATAGGCTATAAGGGTAGAGATGGAAGTACTCTAATGGGAAGAAAAGAGTTCTCTGTTAGGCCTGGAAGGATGGGTAAGAGATGCAGAGGTGGGGATGAGAAGACTTAAGAGACCTGTAAAGAAAGGAATGAAGGAGGAGAGTCAAGATCAACTCTCAAGCTCAAGCGTGGGCTCACCTGAAAGAATGGTAGTATCTCCCTATGAATTGAGGAGAGAGGAAGAATGTGCCTGCTCAGTGGATGCCGAATTCGGTGCTGGTGGTGTGGGTGTAGAGAGTCTGCGGGAACTCTAGGGAATGTCCAGCAGATAGTTGGTGTAGTACCAACACGGACCAGATAGGGGAGGGAGTGCTGGAATGCATTCAAGCCCTCCAGCCCTCCAGAATCCTTAGGCTCTTTCTCTGGCCTCTCTCTAGTAGGGCTGACAGTGGTACTGCCGCTGCTTTTAGCCCTGCCTCCTAGCTCAGGTGTGCAGACTTACATATGTGCACATTCATGCTCTCTGGGCCAAGCGTCCACAATTTCTGGCGCCTGTGCCCGGTTATCCACACTCCCAAGCGCCCCCTGCATAGGCCACAGGTGGTAGCCAGAGACCAGTGGCATAAAAAACACTCTGATTAACTCACTTAACCTACAGCTCAAATGCTGGGCACTCTTTAGTAAAAGAACTGCTGAAAAGTCAGCCAGTCGGGAGGGTAAGACAGTTGGTGTGTACAGTGAACTCACCATTCCCAGACCTGTCCCTCAGCAAAGTGCCAGCCTCGGAACCCACCGATGCCCTAGGGAGCCCGGGCTCTGGAGCCCAAGGAGTCCCGCACCGCGAGGGGGCGTGGGGTGAAAGAAGCACAGTTTTGTTGGGGCGGGTAGAATTAGCGGAAGGTGGGAGGAACCCAAGATCAGTCCCAGTCGGCTGCTACCGGAGTAGGAACAGCTGTTTCCTGGTCCCGGTCCAGCCGCCCCCCACATCGTGAACTTTCACCTCCGGCGCGCGACGGCGGCGGGTCACGTGATCAGGGCCAACATGGCCGCCGCCGCCGCTGGGAGCTGAGTGCCGCCGCCGCCGGGCAGCCGGGGGGAATCCGCCCGCATCGCTGCCCTCGCCGGCCGGGCGGCCGCGGAGCCCCTAGTGCCTAGGGCCGAGGCTGGGGCGGCACCGCGCAGTGGCCACGGGGTCCCGTTAGAGTAGCCCCGGCGGCTATGCCGAGGGCCCGGAGCGGCCGGCGGAGCAGGGGGGCCGGCGGGAGGGAGGAAGTAGGTTTGTTTACGGGCTGTTTGGGGCGGGGCAGGCCTGGACCGGGGTCGGTGCTGGGGTGGGGGCTCGGACTCCAGGCCGCGTGTGACACCCTCTCCTCTTTTTTTGCATCTGCCGGGGATCTTCCAGACCTTCTTACGAGTGCGAGCCAACCGGCAAACGCGACTGAATGGTGAGTCTTGCTCGGCCCCTCCCTCCGCCCCACCCCCGGCCTCCTCCCTCCCTCACTGCCTGCTGCTCCCGGCTTGCGTGGGTCTCTTCTATTTGGGGGCCCCTTGGCATTTCCGCAGCTGTAACGCGGCCGCCCTCAGTTTCCCCGTCTGTCTAATGGAGGTTATGGTTCCCAGCTTCTGCCCAAGCCTCTTTAAAGGCCTTGAAGAACCCGAGGGGGGGCAATAAGTACCAGAGAATGAGGAACAAGCTACACAATTCCACTCGGGAGCAGAGCTTTGAATTTGCAAACTGCTGGGTCCTCACTGTACAAGCCAGCAGGGTGCTGAGAATGTTTTTCTTCCAGTTTTTAATCAGTGCCCAGTAGTGTGAATAGAGCCTCTCTGCTGAGACTTGACAATGCAGAGAGATCTGGAGTTCCCACGGCAACAGGAACTAACTCATCCTAGGGCTCTTTGAGTTATCAGTCGGCCCACATTTCACAAAGGTGATCAGCGTGGGCTCGACAGCTTTTAGAGGCCTTCTCTGAAAGCATATCGTGTATGCACTACCTGCCCCCCACCCCCTTTTGGATTCAAACCTCTGGAGCAATTCTATTTACTGAACACATTGGAAAGATCCTAGCTTTTTATACTGACTAGGGTGTGGTATGTCTGGGGCTTGGTCATTGCGGCTTAGGGTCTCTGGGCCAGCTGGTGAGGCCGTAATCATTCAAGATAGCCAGCACCTGCCCCTTGTTTCTGCTGCCAGGCTGGACCCCTCTCTGGGAAAGGGAGCTTATTGTTATGGATTGGCACCATGTTAAGCATCATCATAACATCTCTAAGAGGGAAGTGTTACATATATTTTGTAAATAAGGAAGCTGAGGCTGAGAAAGGTAAAGATGATTGTTTGAAATCACACAGCTGTGGTGTATCTGAAACATTTAAACCAAAGTATGTTTATCTCCAAAATTCGTGCTTCTCCAACCATACCAGGCTACCTCCTTGACAAGTATTTTTGACTTTTCATACTCAGAGGTAGTCTTTAAGTAGGGAGTAACTCTTTCCCAAAAACACTTCAGTAAGCTTAATTCAGGATTTAGAAGATGGTGAGGAAAAAAACAAACCCATTTTGCTTATGTGAGAATTTGCAGATGATAACCAGTATATCAGGGTGCTTCCCTGGGACAAGGAATCTTCTGTTGCCTGGGAAAGGAATGTCTTAACCCTGTTGGCAGTTCTCTGAAATCCATTTCTTTATTCATCTTCAAATGGGATCTGTCACAGGCGCCTACTTATCAAGGAAGCAATCCTCTGAACGCTAAGGGGTACAGAATCATTGTGTTGGCACATTGCTTCATACAAGCTTCCTAAACTCTTAGACTCCTTTGCATTTCTGATAACTAGCATACCTTCTCCACCCAGCCCTGGCTCTAGAATGTTAGGGTGACTCAAGTCTGGTATGTCAAGATTAGGGCAGTCAAAGCGAAGGCACCTACGTTTTGTCCATAAAATCAAGTGGCACACCAGAATATAATTGCATCTCCTCTAGTGAGAGCACAGGAAATTGAAGAAGTGCATCAGCCTACAGACCAAGGTTTCTCAAACTCCATGCTCCGTCCTTGTGGGATGGTGGCTTTCCTATCAGTTTGGGTCTTTCTAGGGCTACTGTTGCAATTAGCATAGCTCCCTGCTGCAAACCCTCAACAGGCAAGAGCTAGGAACCCAGCATATTCTCACTGTTCTAGTACACTTACAGGATCAGTCTTTGTTATACTGGCCAGTTAGGGGGGCTCTTAGGACAGGAGAGCATGTTAGGCTATGAAGTCAGACCTGGTTTCCTGTACTGTCTTTGCTATTTTTTAACTGTGGAAAGTGCCTTAATCTCTGACTCTGAGTATTTTCATCTGTTAAAATGAATATTGCAACCTACATTCAGGATATAGAAGTAAATGTGCTACATTGTGTAAGGTACATGACTCTGAGCCTAACATAATTGAAGCTCTAAAATGTAATGTATTCTCACCTGTGTCACCTGTCACCTTTCTCCCATTCCCTAACCTGCATTTATGAGCTTCCCACCAAAGTCAGTATCCACGAAAAGTTCTTACTGGCCTTACAGTAGCCTTTCTCTCGTAGGCTAGCTTCCCTTCTCCCCCATATCAGAGTGACTAGCTCTTTTGCCTGCTGTTACATCCAGGGAGGGGCTCAAGGGAACAGAGTCCCTTGTTTCCTTGTTTTGACCCCTTCCTGCCTCGGTGACAGGAGGGTTGCAGAGAAGGATTAGTGAGCTAATTAGAAATGATTGCATCTCTCAGCATTAATTAGCAGTGCTGTGGGCTTGCAGTGTGCACTTTGGAATTGAGCCCCCTGCGGGACAGTGGCAGGCAACCCTCTGCCTCCAGAGTCTGCCAGCCCCACTACACTGATTAGGAATGATGGAACAGGTTTGGGTAGACACAGTAAGGACTGCGTTCAAGGTGTTCTGGGTTCTCTGATTCAAAATCTCCGAACCTTTATGACTGGCCTCAATCTCCTCTTCTGTAAAATGGGATCAGTGGGCATAAGAGAAATTCCTGGGGTGAATTAGGACTATAATGACTATACGTCAGGACTCTTGATCCAGGAACAAAAGGGTTTCAGCTGATAAGTGAACAATAGGCCAGATCAGACTCCTAGGAATCTTAGGTTCCAGCCGATAGATGCTCTCTAAAGTTATGTTTTTGACACCAAAAGAACCCATGGTCTTGGCCTTCTGGGAAGATAACTAGCAACATGAATGTCTTTGCTAGTTGAATTCATTGAGCATTCCAAGTAGGGAGGTATGAGTTGAACTTGAACCGGTTGTCACCAAAGAGTGGACATTTGGCCAGACTAGTACCAATCTCCCAGGTGCTCTTGGCAAGACCCAGGCCCCAACGAGCAGAAGGTGCTGCTTAATGAGGGCCAGGTCAAGCACTGAACAAAAGGGCTAATGGTTGGCAAGGGGTCAGGATGTGTCAGCTCCATTGGGACTCTGGGAGCTACAGTGATGTCTGCCTGTTCTTTGTTTTGTTTTCGGTTTCTCCATGCAGCTCGGATTGGGAAAATGAAACGGAGGAAGCAAGATGAAGGGCAGGTATGTCCCCTGTGCAGCCGCCCCCTGGCAGGATCGGAGCAGGAGATGAGTAGGCATGTGGAGCATTGCCTTTCTAAGGTAGAGGGGCCATCACAACCTACCTCCCCACTCCTTTCCCTTCCCTTCTGTTCCCCTGAAACTAGCTGCTGACTGCCCCACCATCTATGGGCTATTGGGATCTGTATGGTCTCTGCAGATTCTTCCTCTCTCTGTACTTTGCCTTCTTCCTTTGCTTTCACTCTCCCACTCTCCCCTGGGGCTCCATGGAAATTTATTGAGAAGAGGCCCACGTCTGTGACCTCTAGATTGGTTTATTTCAAAGGAGCCCTAGAGCTGGGGCCCATCTGGCACGGTGCAGCTGGGGGCTAGCGTGTGCCTTCCTGGCAGGTCCTGGGGAGCAGGTAGGGGTGGCCTCGGACCCGCATGATCCTGCTGTGCTCTTCACAGAGGGAAGGCTCCTGCATGGCTGAGGATGATACCGTGGACATCGAGCATGAGAACAGCAACCGCTTTGAGGAGTATGAGTGGTGCGGGCAGAAGCGGATACGGGCCACCACTCTCCTGGAAGGTGGCTTCCGAGGTACAAGCAGCTGACACATAGGTGGTGGCACTCTAGCAGCCAGACCTTTGCTGGTTATCCATCTGTTGGGAGCCGAGAGGCCAGGGCTGGTGGCTGGTCATCCATTCCACCACGTGGAAACGTTGCTGGCGGGGCTCCTTTGTGACCGTGCTGCCTGCCTGTGATGCGCATATTAAAATGGATGTATTTGGGTGGGGAAATGGAATTGTGAGGCTGCAAGCTAGGAGTGACGAGGGGGGCTCTCAGCCTCGGGTGATGCATTGAAGGTGACAGCCAAGCCGCGTTAGCACCTGCATAAAATATTAAAGGGACGGTTATGCATTTATCACTCCATCCCTCTTAAGGCTGATAAATGAGAATCCAGCAACCTGCTGTACACCTCCAGCACTGGGGGCCCTGAGGGCTTCCAGGCAGACACATTGGATTTTCCTCCTCCTCCTCAGCCCCATGTCAGGGAAATCAGTTACAGAGGAGAGAGTGAGTTATGGCAAAATTTGACCTCCCATGAGCTTCATTGGTGAATCTAATTTTAGCTCTGATCCCATCCCTTCTCCCCAGGTGCCCTCTGCCCTGAAGCAAGAGGGGCCTGGGCCCAGCTGCTCCCTGCATCCCTTGGGCCCTCTGCAGTTGCTGCAGAGGGGTCTACAGTCCCTGCCCAGCTCCTTAGGGCAGATGGCATGGCCCAGTGGAAGTTCCCCATCCTTCCCAGGTCCGACAGCAAACTGGTTGGGTGCCCAGGGTCAGGGTCCTCTTGTCAAAGTCCTTGTCTTGGTCAGGAGAAAGGAGAAGCGGTCTGCCTCCTAGCCTACAGCTCTTCTTTTCTGTGCACAAGCACAGCTGGCATTGCAGCTTGTGGTCATTAAGTGAGCCAATCTGCTTCCCATCTGCCTCCAGTTCTCTGAGCAACACCCTTGGGAGTGCTGCTGTGTCTAGTCCCTGGGGAATCTCAGCAACTGAGAAGAGGGTCTCTTCTTGGAGTCAAGCCACTCAGGCTGGTGCGGAGAAGGGCTCCCTAGGGTGCTATCCCACAAAGGGACTATGAGGGGCTATGAGCCCAGGTGGGCAGTATGCCTTGGGCTCCGCTCCCATTAGGAAAGCCAAAGTTTAAGTATGGAAGGTCAGTCAGACCAAACTGGTTCCAAGCTTGTGCTGGAGAATGTTCATTTCCTATCTTACTCACATCCTGTCCTGGAGCTTTAGAGAGTCTGGATCCCATGAATTGTATGCACAGGTGTCTGGTGGCAGCCCATGCAGGCCCATTTCCAGGATGCTCTCTTGGCACACCACATCTTCCATTGTTGTGGCAGCTTCTTAGGTTTCTTGGCAGAGAACTGGACCTCATGGCTTTTGGGTACCAGACAGGGCTCCCAGGCGTAAAGATGCCTGCTGATTTGACAATCACTGGGATGCAATTGCAGAGCAGGCATGAGGGGCTCTTAGGCCCTGGGCGGGTGTCAGTTTTCCCTGAGTGTTTACACTGTGAGGTTGTTCCTTTCAAGAATTCCTGAGGGGAGTTCAAAGGGGGCTTTTCTTTGAGCGATTTGGAGAGCGAGAATGAGAGTGAGACTTGAAGAGGGAACAGGGGCCGGAGGTGCCTTTATCTGTAGAGAATTGCTCCAGCTTTCCTGATAGAAGCTGCTGCCGCCCCTTAAACAGCTTAGTGCAGTCAAAAGACAGGCAGACTTGAAAGACTGTTTTACAGCAAGATCAGCAGGGGCCACGAGGCAGAGAGCGGGGCGCAGCAGAGCGGAGGAGGCTGAGGCTCCTCAGTGGGGGGGCTATCAAAGGGAGGCCCTGGCTGATCCTGACTGCCTCTGCCTCCCAGAACCCTGTCCACAGAGACTGGCCATCTGTCAGGTTACCCTCCCTGGCCAGGTCCAATAGGCCCTAACTCTTGGGGGGTTGGGTGTGGCCCTGCCAGGCGGGTTGGTGTCAGTGCAGTGCATTGATCGCCCGCCGGGCAGGCTGGGCCGCAAACCGGGCAGTGCGTGCTTAATGTGATTGAAAGGCAGTTAAAATGGCGGTGACCTTTTCAGGAGGAATTAGATTGCCTGCCAAGACCGGTTAGAGGGAGTGATAACGCCGGCTGAAGAAGCTGCCCAGCCGACTTCAGAGAGAGGGAGCAGAGGCAGGATGAGCAGGCGAGTGGTGAGGCCCATTTAAGCTATGCTGTGCGTGCTGACAGAACAGAGATTGCTGTCCTTGTTAGATATGAAAGAATTGAAGAACTGCAGATAAGTTCCTATATCCGATCATCCCCTGTCCCTTCTCCCAGACTGGGGCCCCTTTATCAACCTCAGCAAAGTGTCCCATTGAGCCCATTGGGAGCTGGTCTGAGGGAGCAGATGAGCTACCTGAATGCAGTCTGTGTGGAAGCCCTGAACAAATAAAAGTTTTGGTGGAGATTTGACTGAAGGGAATAGGCGTTGGAGATGGGTTACTACTGAGGGGGAGACCTAGAGACAGGGAGCTCGGGACTGGGAGTAGTTGGAATGATATTTCAGGACAAAATAAAGGTCCAGACAGAAGAGCAGGTAAGCACTAAGATAGGCCCACCTGCAGCTAGATCTTTAAGAGACTAAAAGGAAACAAGATTTAAGAGAGTAGTACTCTCTGTACCTCCGAAACATTGTGGCCTTCCCAACTGCAGGAATTGCTCAACTGCCTTAGCTGTTGATTGTTCACTCAGAACTTTAAGTTTGCTTACTGCTACTACTGTTTCTCCCCACCCTAGTTGTAATTGTGCATAAAGGGCAGTGCACACAGCTAATACTTAAGCACCATTCCCCTAGAATAGCTTAACAGGAGAAAAAAAAAAAAAGACTCTTCTGGAGCACCATGCCAGCAGACCAAGAAGCCTCTTAGCCAGAGAAGCAGGTCATAAGGAAAACCTATTTATACAGTCATTTGGAACAAACCTGCTCCTACCTATAGTCAAAAGAGGAGGTATGTGATTAATGATCCATTCCACGTTTCCTACTCCCACTCTTGGATCCTGGAGAAGTTCCAATCCCCAGCGGCAAGGTAGACAAATTTCCCTGGAGATTACACGGGGAGTGGAAGGTATCTGTAGGTGTATCTTTGGCCCCTGGAGTAAATTCTTGCTGGAGTCCCACATGGAGCCCCTTGACTCAAGCAGATGAGCAGGAAGGAGAAGGAAGGTACCACAGAACCAGTGGTGCAGGACCTCTCCATGGAAATGGAGAAAGCTAGGCTGCTGCTTTGTACCGCCCTCCCGAAACCTTTAGTTATGACTTGGTTGGTGGGAGGGGTGAGAAGAGGTGGCAAGGAGCAGGGCACCTTCTGTCCCCTGTGGCAATTGACGGGATTTAATCGCCTTTCGGAACACAATTGTTAAGCAGGGATAGAGGGAGTGTAGGCAGAAGGAGCAAGTATCAATGGTTTTAAACGGTGTCTGTCTGTATGCGTCTCTCCTGATGTGAGGCAGTGAAACGCGTTATCGAGGAGGCCCGGAAAGTGGCTAAGTGCGTTTGACACACGCCAACTCCCTGCCTCCACACTGGATAATTGCATTGTCAACTGTTCAGTGAGGTGGCAGGTGACACTGCAGGCCGATTGATTGTCCCGCATCGCAGCTCCCCAGACTGTCAGCTCCCCAATCGATGGCGTTTACACAAGACACCGTAACTGCATCTGTAACTAATTCCAGTGTAAAACTCTCTGGAAGCTGCCCCTGCCCCCCTCCTTTGGAGAGCTCAGGCCTTGGGAGGACCCCAAGACTTTCCTTTCTCCCTGGTCTTTAATTTTGTTTGGAGCAGCAGGTGAGGAGATCAGTGGCTCCTCTTCTGTGGTTTCAGGTTCCAGGACATTTCTGACCCCAATAAGCAGGCATTTCCAGTTTCTCAATCGATCATCTGATCAATTGATTAAATTAACACTGATTTCCCCCACTCCCCCTTTTTTTTTCTTCTGGATAACCCAGAAAGAAATGAATTTATGGGAGAGGAATTGTATGTATGTATGTGTGTATAATTCAGATGTGCTTAACATTTCTGCATTTAACCCTCTCCCTTATCACTAAGTATTCACTTGGAGGGAAGGGGTTTTTCACACTACATACCCACCCAGACTGGGCACCCATTCCAATAAGCATCATTGATCATAGGCTGAGTCGGTCTGTGGTCAGAAAAGGCAACCCAACTTTTTCTGTCACTTTAAGATGGGACTGAGCCATGACAAGGGGACATTCCTGGTAACCAAAGGGTACCCTGGGCCATCTGGAGGAGACTGAGTCCTCTCCCTGGACAGCAGCAGCAGGAGTGGCAGCTTGCCTGTTTCCCCACAGATATATAGAACAGGAACAGAGGCTTGGAAAGGAGCTCTCTGTGCCATCTTGCCTTTGAGTACTGGCTTGGGATCTTCCAGCAGCTGAGAACATAAAATGACTGGGGAAGCCTCCCTCTCAAAAGCAGGAGGGGCATAAGCTGGCGGGGGCGCTGTCTGCATAAAACGGCTTTATGGCCGTTTCTTTTTATTATGATTCTGCCAGAAGTCAGCAAGTGACATTTCATTAAGAAAATAAAGTTTAATGTGCTGGGAAAGAGGTTGGAGCTGGCTGGGATAGCACAAGAGTGAAACTGGCGGTAGCAGCCTGTTCTGAACACCTGTGGGGGGTAGGGAGAGGATCCCCACATCAGTTTCTGTAGGGGAATGGGATCAGGGTCAGATACACTGCACAGAATAGACACGCAGGCCTTTTCCTTGGCCATACTCATCATCATACCCAGCTAGTCAAAAGAGCCGAAGGTGGCTGCCTAACTGGGTTGATAGGCAGGGAAAGTTTCATCCTGAGAAGTTTCTAAGAAGATTAGTCACCAGCTAATCAGGCCTCAGTCTTCTTTCTGTCACAGGAGCCACACATCATATCAAAATAGTGCTGTCTATACAGCCACTACTGCTAGAGTGCAGTGTGTGGCGCCTGCTGTGGGCCCAGCCTGCTCTGTGCTGGTTGATACTGCATTCACAGCAGAGTCAGATTTGAGTTTTAGTCTGGCGAGGAATAATGACAGTCAGTACAGGATAATACATGGAATTTAGAAGATACAGGGAAGGCTGGCAAACACCAAGGAACCTATGCAGAAATACCTGGGGAAGTCTCATGACACGTTGACGGTAGGAATTGGATCTTGAAATTCTCTTCCATATACCGAGTCAGACAGAGGATATGCTCAAGAGAGGTTCAAAGAATGTTGAGGTGAGAGTTCATTTAAGAAGTTCTTACAGAGCAACTGCTGTGGGTAGGTACTGTGAGTTAAAGTAGAAGGTATGGTTGAGCTGAGACAGACTTGCAGAATGAGCAGGCATTGCTTTGAAGACCAGAAGGAGGAGGTTCTAAGCAGAGATATCAGGAGCAGCGAAGGCATGGGAGCATGAGAAAACATTAGAATTTGGCAAAGCACAATAGCTGTTTTCCACTGGAGTGTGAGTCCTTGTCCAGGCCTGCCAGACAGTGAGGCTGCAGAGGAGAGAACTTCAGGCCAAAGGGCTGCTGATGTGTTGAAAAGTAGAGATTTTTTTTCCTAGCAGCCCTGGGGTGCCCTGTTTTCTTATGGGAGCAAGGCTGAGGGGTAGTGCCAGGGTTGTCTGCTTTCCTTTTTGCCCATCCACACAGCCAAGCTAGTCAGGCTGAGCTAAGGAAGTGAAGCTAACTGCTGAGCTTCATGCATTTGCGGGGAGGGGGACTGGCAGGGCTCAGGGGGTTCAGACTGTAAGTGAACCTGATAGCTACATTCTGATTGATGGCGGAGTTTGTCTCCCAAACTGTCAGAGGGTTTATAGAGGTGCCACTCACACACACTACAGGAATTGCTTGTCAGGACACCTGGCCGTGAACAGGAGACAGAGCTGTAACTTGGTGTTTTCTCAGCTTAATGGCCCTGCTGCTGACCTGCCTGCTGCCTCGAGTTTGTTGGTACCTCAGTGCGGAGGGCAAATGAGGAGTGTCAGGACTGAGGGGTAGAGCCTCAGCCATGCCCAGCCTCTTTCCCTGGTGCTGCTTGCTTCTCAGAGAGATGGCATTTTGTGAGATCAGACTGGAGGCAAAAAGAGAGAAGGTGGTTCAGGAAGAAAGTGCTTTTGAATTGGGCTTGGAAGATGAGGAACATTCCA
>PVHY01002777.1:90499-119879 GCA_004024945.1 Uropsilus gracilis
AGTGGGGGCCAGAGACAGTTTAGGAACGGGGGGGGGGGGGGAAGGGTCAAAACAATGTGGTAAGCAGGATGAAGGAACAGGCAAGAGGCGTGAGGACCCGTTAATAGATGAGAGTGGACAAGTGGACAGGAAGAAATTTTTTAGTTTCTTCCTCATCTACTTAAGGATTTCCTTGCTGATTTTACTCAGCACAGATTCCAGTGTGTTCATCTTTTTGTTCCTGACAGGGCTGCTGTACTGGCTAGTGAGATGTGTTAGAGAATGCTAGGAAAAAGCAGGGGTGGGAGGGAGAAGCGACTTTGTGGCCCCTGACCTCTCAGGACAGATGTCCTGGGAGTCAGAGGGACCACGTGGCAGGTGACCACTGGGCCTGTCTTCAGTTCAACAGCTCCCCACTCCCTGTTGGCCAAAAGTGCCCAGTACAGACGGGTGGGGTTAGCTGCCTTTCTAGCCTTTGACCCTGCCTCTGTCCAGCCTGCTTGCCTTCATGAACCGCTTTGAGAAGCAGGTGTGCATGCCTATCCTCCCTCATCTGTCCCTTACTAATCCCTTTATAACTACACTTGTCCAGGAATCTGGGCTGAGTAAGGTGGAGATGAATAATTAATGTCGGGCGCTTCAGACACCAAATATTTGAACAGCTGCCTGGTGTTTTTGCTGGCAAGGATCTAGCGGCCAAAATCAGGACATTGGCTGAGGGGGTCCTGCTGTATGGCTCTGACTGGCCTTAGCCAGCCTGCTCTCCCTTCTGATGGACTTGACAGGCTGGACCAGGTGGCATTGTGCCTCAGTCCTCCGTGAGGGTGGCCTTTTAGATGTGAATTTCTCTGTCAGTTTCCTAGATCTAGGAAAGCGAGCCTGGACTGGGTATCTCCTGAGGACCTGATAGAGTGTTATGAGTAGGCTAGTTCATAAGCAGAGGCCACTTGGAGCAACAAACAGTGGCAGAAAAGGATGAGCTGTGCAGGCTGAAGTGTCAGATCAAGAGCACCTACGTATCTAACCTAAAATTTGAGCCCCTAACCAGAGGTAATAGAAGGAGCACCCTTAACCTAGTCTGGGTGGCCCCTAGCCCTCCTCACACCCTGCTTCCCACAGGCTCTGGCTTCGTCATGTGCAGCGGCAAAGAGAATCCTGACAGTGATGCGGATTTGGATGTGGATGGGGATGACACGCTGGAGTATGGGAAGCCACAGTATCCTTGGGGTGCTGTGGGACAAGGTGGGGCTGATGGGAAAGGGAATCAGAAAAGCAGCTAATATCCCTGGTAGGTATGCCCACACTACCCCAGGGTCAGTGTCTCAGCTTTGACTGGGAGGGAGCCTTTCTAAGGATTCGGCTGTCCTGGCCTGCCACAAACTGGGAGCCATTGTCCTTGACCACCATGCCAGATACACGGAAGCTGACGTCATCCCCTGCACAGGCGAGGAGCCTGGTGAAGCCAAGGAGAGAGAGGCACTGCGGGGTGCAGTCCTAAAGCAAGTGTGGGCAGAGGCTTGGGTGGGTGGATGGAGGGAAAGGAAGGGAAGCCCTGAGGCAGGGGTAACCAGGTACCCACCCTCAGGGCTGCCCTGCCTGCTTCGGGGCTCACTTTGTTCTTTGTCCTTCCTTCCTCTAGTGGCGGCCCTCCCAGCACACGCATAACACCCGAGTTCTCCAAATGGGCCAGTGACGGTGAGTTCTAACTCAGTCAGGAGTATTATGGGAGAAGGGGACAGCTCTTGGTTGGTGGTGACTGACTCAAGCCCAACCCCTCACCTGGGCCTGCCCCATCGGCCAGAGTGTGAGTTGCCTCTCTGTCCCAGCAGAGATGCCATCTACCAGCAACGGTGAGAGCAGCAAGCAGGAAGCCATGCAGAAGACCTGCAAGAATAGTGACATTGAGAAGTGAGTGTTTGGCCGGGAGGGGGGCCTTTGCAAGCAGCCTGCTGCCAGGGCTCCTAGCCCTCCAGAGCACAGCTTAGTCTTACTGTCCTGGGCACATGGCCGGCAGTGGGGCCCAGCTGGTGCTAAGCATGACTCTGTGACTTGATCATGGGGCCACGGCCCTGGGAGCCTTGGTGGAGGGAGGAGCAGTCGGCCTGCCTGCCTGCCTGCCTGCCCACCCGCCTGCCCGCTGCGGCGGCCTCCACCCGGGGAATGTGATGTATGGCCGCCCAGCCCAGCCGGCGCACTTGATTCATCTCCAGTTTCTGTTTCTTAATCGGGAGCTAAATTGGTTTCATTTTTCTTGTCCCGGGTGGCGCTTACAGTGGGTTTTAGGCAGGAACACTGGGTCTCATCACTTCTGGTTGGAATTTTTGGTCTAGCTTTTCTGGCAGGGTAAAAGGGATCCATTAGCACTTTGCCCAGAGCTGGATGACCCCTGGCCTAGATTCCCCAGGAGCCACATGAACTTAAAATCAGCTGTGCATCTTATTGCTGTTCGAGAAGCCCAAGCAAAAAGAGTTCTGGCCCCAAGAGGTAGCACTGTCCAGTTCTGGCGGCCTGGAGCTACTGCCATTGGCCATTGCTTAACTCCCCACACCCACTCACTGCTCCTCCACTGGAGACTAGATTCCCTGGGGTCAAAAGGCAGCCTCTTCATTCTGGGGCCAGTGTTCCATCTTGCTTCCTGCCAGGAGAGTGGATTGCAGGCCAGTGCAGGGCCAGGTCGGTGGCCAGGGTCACCTCCCATTTGTTTCCCTCCATTTTGTGTTGTCATAAATTCATTCCAGCCCGTTGTGGTTGATCAGTTTATCTCGGCCGGGGCCGCGAGTGCTGCTGGCATGATGTATGGGCCGCGGCGCAGGGCCCGGCTGCCCATGAATCACCGCAGCTGCTCCGTGTCAGCGCCGAAGCGGGCCGCTCGGATTCGGCGCAGCCAGTTTGGGGGTGGGGGGGAGGAATGACGTATGGATGTTTATTTAATAATTCTCTCCTACTCCAGCTGAGCGGGGCGGGCGGGGCCGTACAGGGCGCCCACCCTCGTCTGGAGGGGCTACTCATAAATCAGAAAGACAAGATCATTAATCAGGGATGGCGCCTAAGGGGGAGGTGGGGGCCAGAGCCAGTGGCCATCCATGAAGGTACTACCCACCCAGGATGGGGGAAGTCAGGATTTCTGTCCCACCTGTGTGAGCACAGCACCAATAGGCGGGGCTCTCGAGACAAGTTGGGGACTGGTCAGTAGTGTAAAGGTATCTCCATTGGGTCTAGGTCTGCTGTGGTTGGGGGGTCTATCAGACCTCGTAACTTCTCTCTTCTGGTATATAGTATGATTTCACCCTAAATATTTTTCGTAACTCAGGGAGGAGGAGGGCAGGATGCTGTAGTTTCTTTCAGCAAATTCTCAATCCAATCCCATGCTCTAGAGAGGTTCAGGAATGGCTCATGACCAATCAGGGGCTAGAGGCTTGGGCATTTCAAAGCAAAGATTAGAGCCCAGGTATGTGCTAAGCAGATCTAGGAGAGAGTAGCTCTGAAGTGGGATGTGGTCTTGGTGCTCTTGGAGTGGAAACAAGAAACAGCTTTAGTCTCACCTCACTATTCTTGTTGCCTTTCCAACTGTAGCTCATTTTCTGCCTCCACTTCAGGGCTTAGGTCTCCTAATTTGAAATAACCACACAGGATCAAGCAAATGCCCAGCCTAGACCTCAGAGAGGAAGCTGCCCATCCTTGTTTCTTTGTCAGGGATTTACCATCAGTCCAGATGGGAATGGCACATAAGCCATTGGGCAGAGTGCCAGGGGAGCAGCTAGCACCACAGGTGCTTATGAGGAGAAGGTGATGATGGCTTCCAAAACCAGAAACCATCAGATGGAGCTCCCAGCAAATCAGTGCCAGTCCAAGCCCTTCCCAGCTCCCCTGGAGGCAGAGCAGAGACCCATGGAGTGATGGATCTAAAGCATCCCTGAAAGAGGGACACAGATTGTAAATTCACATTCTGTGTTGAGAAAGAATATGAGAAAGGTAGAGATTAAAATGCACGTTGCCCACAGAATGTTACAGTCTCCTCACACCCCCAGATGCCACGTAGGCCCAGCAGAGACAGAACCTCTCTGGGCCAGTTGTCTTCCTCCAAGCAGGCAGAACAAGCCACCTTAAGAGCTGGTCTTTGCCTGTACCACATGCCCACACTTGTGACTCCACCTCATCTCCCCTTTGCCTCCTGGTTGAACCTCGGCTCTCAATCTGTCCCAGCCCTCTGACACCATCCTCAGTGACTTCCTACTGCCTGTAAGATAAGTGGTTTCTTGCTGTGATACATGAGGGCCTCCCAGATAAGTTCTCCTTTCCCACTCTCAATCAAGTGGGGCTCTTGGGCCTCTTGGTCTTTGTTCATTTGACTGGTTTCCTCAGTCTGGAGGCCTACCTCCTGGATAGAACCAGTATAGAGTCACGGTTAGTCACACAATTACTGGTTGATTACAAGCCTGCTTGTGTTGGGGTACCACCTCCCCCAGTCTATACAAACCTTGAACAAGCTACTTAATGTTTCTGTGTTGTGAGTTTCTTCAGATATAAAGTAGGAGTATTAGAATCTTCTCATGGGCTTTTCTGTAAGGTGTAAATAAGAAAATAATTATCAATCCCTCAGTACAATCTCTGGCATTTACTAAGTGCTTAATAAATTTGAGCTATTTTATTTGTATTATCATTATTATTCCCTATGGCCCATCGCTAGCTCTGTCTTTTCTCTTTCTCCAGGAAACATTCTTCTCCCTCTGTGAGCTCCTCTGGCTTCTGTTCACTGGTTTTAGAAAGAGTGGGAGGGATCACACCTTGCAATAACTCCCAGATCAGTACTGCAGTTCAGAAAATCTGAGAAACTGTAGGAACCTTGTGCAGGGCTGGGGTAAGAGGTGAGGACTATGTGGGCATCTATCTACCTGGAAGAAAGAAGGAGCTGTCAGGGTAGACCAAGCCTGTGGCCCACGGACCTAGATTGTGTGGAGCTCACCCACTCCCAATCTCTCACTCTCCCTGTAGGTTGGATAGCTCTTTGTTCAACAGATGTCTTTTCAGGCTCAGTGCCTCATGCAGAGCTAATGTCCATGGTAGGGTGAGTGGCTTGCCCGCAGGGAAGGGAGTCTAGCAGAGGAGACAGACATTTGCTGTTTTACTGCTGTGGCGGAGTCCAGTACAGGATACCTGAAGAGCACAGAAGAAGCTGCCACCATTGGTGGTGCTGGCTGGAGGATTGGAAAGCACTTCTGGGAGGGGAACTAAGCCTGAAGGATGAGATGGAAAAAGCGAGTTTAATTAGGAATAGGAGTGACCAGAGGAAGCAGCAAGTGCTGAGAGTTCAAGGAAATGAAAAGGGTGTGGATGGAGCCTAAAGTGGGTGTCAAGGGATTCAGCTGGCTAGACTGGAGGCCTCACAAACCTTATGCGTATGATAGGACTTTTCTCTGATATTGATAAATTGAAATGTTGGATGGAGAAATGGTCAAATTTGGCAGTTGTCCTGCCCACCTAGAACCATGTAAGTGTTTTCACAGATCTTTCCCTTTGCAGAACAGGAGCAGCAGCTCTCCTGCCCACCTGTGACTATGCAGGCACCTTTTTTCCTTCTTTTTCCCAGTCTGTCTTCTTTAAATATTAAAGGGAAAAAAATGGTAAAATTTGCAAATATTGTAGGTGCTGGGAGAATGGGATGGAAATGGGGCTGGAGGCAAAAGTCATTCAGGAGTAATTCATAGAAGGAATAGTAGTAGCAGACTCCAGATATTAGGAGATAAACAATGGGGTGTGGGATTGAGGTGACTAGGAAAGAGTGGTTTTAGGTATCTGGCTTAGAAATTCACCAGGGTGGAGTCGGAGGAACAAGGAAGGTAAGGAACTTAGTTCTGGAATGTGGAGTTTGCAGGTACAGGATATGGGCAGGCATGTCTAGGGAGACATTTACATATGTGGTCTTGAATTGAAGAAGTGTGGGCTGGTGGTTCAGATTAAGGATGCCAGCCTGTTCACTGCCTGCCCAACTATACCATCCTCTTCACAGAATCACCGAAGATTCAGCTGTGACCACGTTTGAGGCCCTGAAGGCTCGGGTCAGGGAACTTGAACGGCAGCTATCCCGTGGGGACCGGTACAAATGCCTCATCTGCATGGTGAGAAGAAAGAAGCAGAGGGATGCCCTTGGTCAGGCTTCACTGCCCCCTGGGGTTGGAGAGGATCTCTGCACTGTGATGGGCTCTTAGAGAGTATGGTAGCCTCAGAATGACCCCTTCTCTGCCTACCTCCTCTCTAGGACTCATATTCGATGCCCCTGACGTCCATCCAGTGTTGGCATGTGCACTGTGAGGAATGCTGGCTGCGGACCCTGGTGAGGTGGCATAGGGGTCAGGCAGTGGGTGGCTCTTTTGGGTACTGCCCAGATGTTCATGTTATGCTTGAACCTGCTTGGGGAGAGAGGGGGAAGGAGGAAAGAGACAGAAGCATAGAACATAGCAAGACACCAAGGATACTGAATATTCCCTTAATCCTCCAATCACTAGCTCACTGTATTCTCTCCGTCTCCACCCCAGGTTTATTAACACCCCACACCCCAAGGGTTCACTGCCTTTTCCTTTCCCTCTACCCCCACCCCCAGAAGGCCCTCTACTTCACACAGATTGGTGAGATCCTGGGTCAGGAGTAGACTGGGTATGGGTAAGCAGGACCAGGCCTCAGCCCCTCCCCCTCCCATTACTAAGCTCCTTCTGCTCCTGCCCCTGTTCTCCACTCGGGAGCAGCCATTAAAATGTCGCCCGGAGACAGCAATAAAAGGCCCGGACGTGGGCTCTGTGTCCTGATCAAAGGCCGCATGTAATCTCGTTAGGGCCTCGGCAGCCACAGCTGGACCCAGCCTTGTTCTCATTACCGGGGCTCCTGCTGCGGGGCTGGCCAGGCGGTTTGATCCTGGCATCCCCCCAACACAGGAGCGTGCCTGCCTGCTCAGAGGCTGCCCAGGCATCCCAAGCCCGGGCTGACAGCACCAAGGTCCCAGCACACAACTGGTACAGGGAGACATGGCTGCAGGCCCAGGCGCAGACATGAGCAAACATGCCACACAACGTGTATAACCAAAACCCTCCCTGCTCTCCCTGCAGGGTGCCAAGAAGCTCTGCCCTCAGTGCAACACCATCACAGCGCCTGGAGACCTGCGAAGAATCTACTTGTGAGCTAGCCACCCTAGGCAGGCCTTGCCTCAAGCCACCCCGCCTGCCCTGCCTCTGTGACGTGACCTTCCCCTTTGTACATATTTGCACACAGATTCCCCCTGTACATACATGCACACACACAGACACATACAAACATACACAGGACTCTCGAACCAGAATAGAGGCTGAGGCCCAGGCCCTGCCTGCTGGCCCACAAGACTGGGGATCTTTTCCCAGTTCTGTTCCCAGGAAGGGCCAGGGAGGTGGGGTAGGTGAAGTAATTGGGCAGTGCTCCTGAGATCCAGCCCCCCAGACTGACAGACTGACTGACAGACATGCAAACACCAGACTGAAGCACATGTAATATAGACGGTGTATGTTTACAATGTTGTGTATAAATGGGACAACTACTCTTCCTCCAACCCTACTCCCTCCTCTTTGGTTATTTGATTTTCTTTTCTTAAGAACACCTGAAAGTAGTGCCTCCAGGGCTGGCTGGGGGCTCGGCCCATCCACCTCTTGGGGTGCCTGCCTCTCCCTCTTCCATGGTGTCCCTTCCCTCTCCCCATGTGCTCGGTGTTCAGTGGTGTATATTTCTTCTCCCAGACATGGGGCACATGCCCCCAGGAACATGATCCTCTCCTTAGTGGTAGCTCCTAGGGCTCTTTTTAAGGAGCTGGGAGTGGGGAGGCGCAGGAAATGAGAACCGAGCTGAAGCAGGGGCTGCGATTGGGGCTGGATGAGAGTGCTCCTGGTTGCCCAGCCTTCTGAAAACCATTCCTGGGACTGGAGCTGCTGTTCCCAGGGAAAAGCGTTGTCTCCCCACCCTTCCCGTGGGCCCCATGGTGTGATGCTGTGTCTGTATATTCTATACAAAGGTACTTGTCCTTTCCCTTTGTAAACTACATTTGACATGGATTAAAACCAATATAAACAGCTGCTGCCTCTGTGTGTGGGGGGGTATGTATATGCAAGAGTGATGGGGTGATGTAGACAGAGGCAATTAAGGGGTGAATTCTGGCAGCAGTGAGTGGGAAAGGACTGGATGGGGTGCAGACGGTGCAGGGTTGGTCTGCTCAGGGACCCTGGAGCACTCTGCCAGGAGTGGGGGTGGGCTGGGGACCTGGCTTCCTGACTATTGATGGGTAGGGGCTCCAGGTTAATTCCTTATCGATGGAGAATCGTCAGCTCATTAATCACAGAAGAGGTCAGAGCTTGGGGGTGCAGAGGGGATGTGAGCTCTGTCCCCCAATCTACTGCAGGGCAGCATAACCTTGGGTGAAAAAACCAGCCCTGAGCCTCCATCTCTTTTTACTCCCCAGAAATGAGCAGGAACTAAAAATGGAACCACCATCTCCTCACACACACCCGTGGCTTTTTTCTGTTCTCTATCCTAGCAACCAGCAGCCCAATATAGCTATTGGCTGGATCCTCGAACAGTAGAAGCCCTTATTATCAAAGAACGGTCTTCAAGTCGGGACTGAGACCGGGTAACACTGGAGACGGCACTTTGTGAGATGAGCACCCCTGCGGCTGCCCACTGCCAGCAGGTAGTGCTCAACGCTGCAGATGAGTCCTTGCCCACCACAGAAATAAGATCCAGCTACAATTCAAGGCCCAGAGTGCCTCCATGACACCAAGTTCTGCATGTTTTCACACTCTGGACCCATCCTCCATCCTCCCCAATCTGCTTTAATACACTAATAGGTACCTGTAGTGCCTACTAAGAATCTGATCCACTGCCAGTGATTTCCAGCACCCACATGATAAATAACCAATCACTGGTTGGAGCCTAGCCCCATTCTTTCACAGCCCCATGCCAAGCTTGATGATACCAAATATCCTGAACAACAGGATTGTGGGGCCCAAAACTCTAGGGAACATAGGAAGTCTGTGGGTAGAGCAGTCCCAGTGAGAGCTAAGGCTTCAGAAGAGACATTAGTAATACCCAGTCTACAGGACTGGCTCCTCTGGTCTCAGCTCTCCCTCTGCCTTAAACCGTCAGACTGGGTACTCCACCCCAGAGGCCATATGCTTTCTAATAGGGACATTAACCCAGAGTGAGGGCACCAAGCCGGCTATTGGTGGGATGCTAGATAGGTCTCATGGCGCAGGCGGCACTGCCACCTGTTGGCCATGGCTAGGAATGCAAGTACAACTTTGGAACAGCCTGCAGAACAGTCCAGAATGTTGACAAGATGTAGAGAGCGGGGCTCTAGAGACAGGACCCATTAGCCCTGAGAATACCGAGGCCAACCCAAGTATCAGTTACCCAGTTGTCTCCTTCACTGCCTGTCAAGCTTTCAAAGTCCGTGTCTCTAGGCCCTCTGATCACCACAGTAAGCTCATTCAATCAACAGGTTTTATTGAGTACCTACTATTTGCCAACATTGTGCAGCAGTGTCTTATAGAATGGTACAGAACCGTAAACCCAAAGCCCAAAGCCACTTCTGCTTAGAGAGGATCCACGTGGCTCTCAAGGAAATGAATGAGTTTGTTTTAACCAAATGGCCCCTTACCCTGATTCTTGTCTTTCAGGATGTCTAACAGCCTATCTCCCAAACAGCACTGCTACCCTCATGCTCTGGCTCCATCTGCCCCTTACACACTTAGACATAACTTTTCCTGGGTCCAGTGGCTCCCTGGCAAACTCTGGTGGGCAGGGTTCTCACCTCTACATTCTCAGTTCCTCATCTGACTTTTCCCTCAAACCCCTAGCAATGAAATCAGAGGGGCACGTCTGAGTGAACTGCCAGTGGGCTCTATACAGACAATGCTTCATGCTGTGGGGCTTCCCCAACATGACCCTACCCTATGGGTCATAAAGCTTACCTTGCATTCAAGAAATCAAAGATCCCTCAGGCTCATCCTCAACACCCCACACCCACTTTGCTGACCCTTTTCAGCCTAAATGCCACAGGAATCAAAGGCATGACAGACATGCAGGCGCTGCTGCCCCTAGAATCCTGGGCTCATCAGACTACCACAGTTCTCAGGACAGAGGCCTGTGGGAATTCTCTATTTGGGGGACACAAAATCCTAAAGGGCTGTAGGGAAGTGAACCAGGTGAACCCCCCCATGGATATAGGTTGTCGGGAGCTGTGAGGGCGTTGATTTCTGGAGCAGAGGTGACGTGAGTGGGTGAAAACCTCAGCCAGGAACACAGCTGCGCATGAAATTGACACAGAGGCTTGTGTAGTAAGCAGGGTAGTCTCGGAGGTGGCTGACGTGCGCAGAGGAGACAAAGTCCACAGAGTGCACCAGGACCTGGTGTGCCAAGCGTGCCTCCACCATGCGTTCCACATCTCTGGCCAGGACCACTTCATCAGCCCTTGAGTAGAGGTATAGCTCAGGCCAGCGAGAGGCTGCGTCAAGTAGCCTGTCATAGAAGTGGGTGTGGAAGAGGGCAGTGAGTGGAGCCAACAGGAAGTGGAAAAGGACTGCCACCAGGGCAAAGGCCACCAGGAGCAGCAGACGCAGCACAGCAGGCCGGTGCTCCAGGATAGTTGCCAGGGCCCGCAGAGCCCCCACCAGGTTGCTATCACCAGGACCGCTGTCAAAGATGGTGCCCACCACACGCAGTTGGCAGAAGCGCCGATGGGTTTGCAGGAGCTCCAGCACATATCGGTACAGCATGACGCCGGCGTTGCTGAAGACATGGAAGAGCAGGGGCTCCTTCTCAACCTCATAATCAAAGAGTAGCTCAAGCAGCTTCTGGGCCAAAACACGAAGTGAAGGGATGCCCAGTGACTCGGAGAAGAAGACCATGTGCCATGGGGCTATGTATCGGATCACGATGCAGCCCTGAGGAGAGGAGAGAGGCCTGGTCGGTCCTCAGGGATGGAGTGGAGGTGATGGGTACAAGGAAAGGTCAGAGAGGCCCAGAAGCTCAGCAGTTCTCCAGGACCTGCTGTGGCCTAGATGCGAGCTCACTACTCAAGAGACACAATACCCCCTAGAACAGAAGGTAGACTCAGAGCCCACTGGTGGGCTAATCACTTCATGCTGGTCAAGTGCCTCAGCCTGGGGTGGTATGTGATGACTAGAGCCCACAGCACGCTTTGGAAACATCTAGACTGACCAGAGAAGTCTCCTTACTCTGGTCAGCTCTCTGCCTCCCTCCCATGCCTAATTCCCTCATCTGCTCAAATCCACTACAGATAAGGCCTTGCTGCCAGCTACACCCTATTTCAGCAACTCTGCTCTACATGGTTCCTGCCTTCCAGGCACAGGATGTTACCCCCAGAAGTTCTAACACCTGAGGCAGGCGACAGGCCCCAGCCTTGACCACCAGAGGCCACTCGTGAGCCAGGAGTCTGGCCACTGCCACTTTCTAGCACTGCCCTGAGTAGCTTCTAGGCGGAAAGAATCTCACTTTGTGGCAGCAGGGGCCTGGCACCCAAATCTGTCTGGATCCAAGGCCTGGAATCACTTCTCCCCCTTGCCTGAAATTCAAAATCCAGTAAAAGCTGTTGTTCCTCAAATTCTAAAATCTGAGCCAAACTCTACTTAATTCCTTCATATTGGATCAAACATACCTCAGATTCTCCAGCCAGATCCTCTTCTAGGACAGTTAAAAAAGGCAGCCAAAGTCACCCTACCTGAGTCCTTAACTCCCCTGTCAGAGACAAAGGGCCCTTCGTAAAGGGAAGCTAAATTGGGCAGTCTCTGGGGCCAGGAAGTCTAGGTTCAGTTCCTGGCATCACTGGGACGAAAAGCAACTTACTTCATCTTAAAAATGAATCTGTCTTTACATATCTGTAAGTTGGGATAACATCCATCACATAGGATTATGATGAAAATAAAGTATCTCAAGTGCCCAAAGTAGCACCTGCCACAAAGTAAACTCATTTTAATTAGAAGTAGTCATTAGTGGTGGCAAAATAACCAAAAGAAGATCATGTGGGTATCAGACTTGAATGATCAGGTCACCTTGAAGCAGCTCTGCCATCATCCATCACCACTTCCCACTCCCCTCACCCCTGACTTCAGCCCTTCCTGACACTGACATCTCTGCCTGAGCACCTTCTGGCACTGTTCTCTCACCCGAGTCCTGACGAGCCAAGCACCCCTCCCGAGAAGGGGATCCCTGATGCCACCTGGTCCCTTAGCTCTGGAGAATGATATAAATATAGTGCTCTGTTTTGACTCCCCAGTGGGAGGACATGAAATGTCCCCATCCTACCCATGGCATTGCCCAAAAATACGAACATTCCGTGTTACCACCACACACACGCAAAACTCATCCACCTCATGCCCTGCAGATCAGACACACACAGTCCCCACCACTCACTAGCAGGATACCCTCCACAGCACCCATGAGCACACAAAACACACACCCACAAGCACACATCAGATCCTTTGGGAACAAATTAGATCCACTTGGGACAAATCAGTTAATAAAGGGCACTTTGAGAACTAGCTATGAAGCTGCACATGACCTGGAAACTAGATGAGATGAAATGAAAATGTATTAACATTTTCAGAAACATTTCCCTACCCGTGCCCACACCCGATCTCTCATTAGTCTACCTGCCAGCCTCCTAACAAGCATCCAGATGCACAGACTTCCCTGCCTGGCACCACCAGCCCCCAAGTCCTAACGTTTACAATAAACTCACTTCCCAGCTCCCTCCTCCTCACACCTTCATATTTGTTTAGCTCTGCAGGGAAGGACTTTGGGAAGCACAAATATAACATCACATCCCTGCTTAGTTCTCCTTAGGACCCCCCCAGCCTCACTTCTTGACACCTGCGCTTTCTTTCACTTGTTCTAGCCACATTCACCTATTCCTCCACCTGCCCGCAAGCAAGTCTAGGCCAGCAGGTGGTACTCAGAAGTAACCAAAAGACTTGCAGAGGAAAGCAATACATGAAAGGCTATGCCAGAGAATCAGTCTTGTTGATTGCAGGGGGAGTTCGAGCCCAGACCTACACTTTCCCCAACGCTCCCATTCCAGGGCCACCCCACACCTCAGGCACAGTGTAGATGAGGGTGAGTGGAGAGAGGCTGAGAGGATGAGGCAACAGCTGGCCTTACTCCCAGGTGAGTGCCTCTCTTCCTTAGTGGAAGGCTTCCAGTTAAATGGTTGGCACTACCTGTACCTGTGGCTCCTTGCTTTGGGAGCTCTGGGCAAAGGAGAACAGGACAGGCCCAGGCCAGAGGGTAAAGATTTAAAAGGAGTTTCCAAAATACAACCAGGAGCCTCCTCAAGCTCTCTCCAATCACCACAACCTCTACACCAACTCTTGGTAGAGCCTAAGAAGAAAGAGGAAGACTTCTAGTATGAACCTATTTTCTAAGAAATTCTATTCTGAGGATGTGAAAGGTGCCATGGTCAACCCCACGACAGAAACTCATCTGGCCAGAAAGGAGCCAGCAAAGGCTCCTACTGCCCCGAGAGTCCGCATGCAACTAGTATGCTTAAGGTCTGGGCTAACTCCACAGCTGCCCCCTCTGGGGGTTGGGGTGCCAGAGAGAGAAAACTAGTCAGGGATTAAAGGGGAAAGACCAGGCCACACAACTGTAGCACAGGGAGGATAATCTGGCCAACATCACTATGATCTCATCATCTTCCTCATAGGCCGTTCTTGGCGCCATGCTCAGACCTGCCACACTGGTGATTAGCCTTCACTGCAGCCCAGCGATGGGGGTACCCAAGGCTCAAGCTCCCCACAGAGCTGTCACAGGAGGCAGGGCCCCAGGAGCTGCAGTACTCACCCTTTTGTGGTAGATGGCGCTGTACTTGGCAAGATTCTTGTCGGTGCAGCCACCCCAGCCCAAGAGAATCACCAAAGGCTGTTGAGTCCCTGCTCCTTCACCATCTTGGTCAGAGTTGTTCTCTGAAACACAGACCAGGTGGCTCTGTCAGAACTGGAGTTGGGGTGTGGGGGGAGGGGGAGCTGGCCAATCCAGAATCAGGGAAGCACTGGGTACCAAACCAGGCCTGTGCCTCAGGTTCCCCCGGGGCTTCTTCCTCTGTTCAGCTTCTATTGGCTTTTAGGCCTCTCACCAGGCGCTGTGGGATCATCAGAAAAAAACATAAAAGGGTACCCTTCTCTAGAGATTCAAAAGGCATAGACAGCCCAGGTGAGAAAAGTGAGTACCTGCTCCATGCAATTTCACTTTCTAATCCAGGGATCAGCAAACTATAAACCGTGGGCCAAATCCAGCCCCAAATCTTTTTTCGTATTACTGCAAGCTAAAAATAAAAGCGGTATTTACATTTTTACATTTAAGTGTTTTTTTTTAAATTCAAAAGAATAGTATTTTGTGACATGTGGAAATTATGTGAAATGTAAATTAGTGTCCACAAATAAAGCTAAGCTTTATTGGAACAGTCATGCACATTCACTCACTTACGGTCTATGATTGTTCTCATGCTAAAACTGCAGAGCTGAAGAGCTGTAACAGAGAGTAAAAGCTTCGCAAAATTTAAACACTTACTAGACCTTTATTGAAAAAGTCTGCCACCAGTGTTCTAACTCTGTGAGTAGAAAAAAGAGGGTCTGGAGAGAAAAATGGGTAGGAAAGTGTAAGCAGGGAAGTGGAACAGGCTGACTCCAAGCGCCCATACCAATCATCCACCTTGTCCTGCCAGAGAATTAATAATGGCTGGTGTTTGCTGAGATTTAATCTGCATAACAATAATATGAGACATATTACTACAGGTGAAGAAACTGAGGCATGGAGTTGAAAAATTACCTGCCTATGGTCACATGGGATGTGTAGAGCTAGGAACCTGAGCCCATCTTTTACCCAAGGCTGAGAGTCATCCAATAATGGAACATATGAAATATGTCCCCATTGTGAACCTGTTAATGTCCGTCTCTCCCCTTAGCCAATATCTCCTTTCTGGGAGATACTGAGGCACAACCAGCTGCCTCCTCCAGGGTTGCTTTGGAGGGCCTCCCTGCTACTTAAACCAGGCCTTGTGAGAACCCATCCCCTCAGGCATTGTCTGCAGCAGCTAGGTATCCTCCCTCCCAAAAGGGGCTGTGCGTACCCTCCTAAGGATGGAGTCACTTGACTGTCTCAGCTGCTTCCTTGAAATTTATGGATGCTGGTGGTGACCTGGCAACAGTAAATTTCAAGGCTAGTTAAGAGGATGGTAAATATAAATCACTAACCTTTGGACAAAAGGAAGACAACAATTTCCTGTGGAAATTAATGTGACTGAGAATGTCAATGTTCCTGCTCTCTAGCAGGGGCGATTCCAGCCTTTGGAGATTAACTGTATGCACCCATGGGATCCCAGGCTAGGGTACAACTCAACCTAGAGCAGGAGCTGCCACACTGAAGTCCTTCACCCCCTGTCAGCCTCCCAGGGGTCCCTGAGGCTGGGCCTGGCCTCTGATGAGGGAGATGATCCCACAGCTGTAACTCAGGCAGCTCCAAATATTCTCAGTCTTTCTCAGTCTGGTGTCCACCTCTCTGTCCTCTTCCAGGGCAGCTCTTCCATACCTACTTTCCTGATGACAAGGCCACAGCTGAGTCTCACTAGGGCCCCAGCTGTCCTCACCGGGGATGGTGACCAGGCTGCGGCAGTCTCGTGGAGGATTGTCAACAGCTCCCATTTAGATCTGCCTTTGAATCTCAGGTTGAGCAGTTGACTTTCTGGCACCTGCACCAGGGAGACTCTGTGCAGCTGTCTGAATACCAACCCCCCCCCCCCAGAGAGTAGAGGGTCCCCTCTGTCACATGCCACCACCAGGAAAGGGATTTTTGCTTGATCCTAAACACAGAGAAGGCATCTCCCCTGGTAGCCGCCCACAGTTCAGGCAGGACCTGAGAGCGGTACAACTGTGAGTTATCAGGAGACAAAGATCCGGGCAGCTCCCACCTCTGACCTACCCCCTCCTCCGTGGTGATGGTTAGCTCCATTTTGCCCCAGGTTTTGCGGGCATCGTTCACCAGCAGGACTGACACTTCATGAAGAGCCTGAGAACACAGGCACCTGGACACCACCTACTCACAAAGCCCACGCTTTTCACAATGTTCCTAAGGAGTGGCGGGGGTAGTATTGATCCCTCTAGTCCAGTCACACACTCAAGACTGCTCCCCTTAAGCCACCAGGTGCTGCTTCCACCCACATCTACCCACAGGCATCTCCTGCTCCCCTGATGCTTTCTCCTCCCAGGCCCTGCTCCCCACACCCCCTCTAACATGGAGTCTTTGCCTCCAGTCCTCTTTGCCTCCCTTTGGCTCCAGTCCAGCCATTCTGCCCTCTCTGATTTCATACATGAAGTGCCATAATCCAGAAAAGTCCACAGTACTCCAGAGAGGGACAGTGACCAGCCTGCCAGGGAGCAAGGGCGCGTGCAGGGAAAGGGGCGAAGGAGAAGTCACAGTCAGTCAACCATGGCAGGCAGTCCAGGGTGTTAGTAGCCTGGAGGAAGGAGCAGCAGTGATGAGAGGCGCTGCCAACAGCAGAACTGGAGCCCAATCCTGCAGCACCTCTGTGCTGAGGAGTCAGCACTTTACCCAGTAGCAGTGGAGAAGGAATGAAGACTCTGAAATTGAGGAATGGCAAGGTATCATTTGGACTGATTGATGACCTGCACAATCATTTGTTTAACATGTTCACAGGGGCAAGTAGCCCAGTGGTACACGCATGGATGTCCCCCTGGGCAGCATGTACCATGGATGCTACATGCATACATAGGTGAGCTTCATTAATTCAACTCATTTCATATAAATCCATTCCACCCAGTGGAGAAAAATGCAAACAACAGAGCCATCCCATAACGGAACATATGAAATACATCCCCATTGTGAACCTGTTAATGTCAGTCTCTCCCCTTGGCCAGCAGGCTGTGCAAAGACAGGAGCTGCGTCTGTCCTGTTTACCACTGCAGCTGGCCCCGTCCAGACACTCGGTAGAAGTATGCTGAATGAATGAACACATAGCTGCAAAGTGAAGAATGGACCCAAGAAGAAAGAGCTGGCATTCTTCTTGTTCCCCATTGCCCTTTCCAGAGTAATAAAAGTAATTGCTGTGGCTATTGTTATTTATTGCCATGTCCAGATCATGATTCCTCCACCTTCTTGTAAAAGCCCATTCCTTTTATGCTCATTTCACTGTTCCCATACCCCCCCCCCCACAACATTCTTCCTCAGGTTCTGACATCTTCAAGCCTCTGGCCACTGTCCTCAGGCACTACAGAGTCACTGGTTCAGTCTCCCACTTATACTCTAGGACTTAGCATGATCCTGCAGAAGCAAACAAATCCACCTAAGCCTTCACAAACCCCTCTGAATTCACATCCCTATTTCCCATCACCAAGAAAACCATAACAAGCACAGCAAAGAATCACGTGTATCAGGTACCATTCTAAGCTCGTCACATGTCAGTCCATTTAATCCCACAGCAGTCTTATGAACAACATAGTTATTATTCTCATTTCACAGATAAAAACTAAGCCACAGAGACAGTAAATAATTTGCTTAAGCTTACACAACTAATGAGTGAAATTAAAACCCAAGCCCAAGTGGTCTGACTTGAGAGACCGACTTGTAACCGCTAGCCCCCGGCGGCCCCTGGGGCAGCACAATCCAAGCTCTGGTCTTAACCAAATCTCTGCTGGCTCAGCATCAAAGCTGTATACAAGGCTGCCTCTGCACTTCAACAGTTCCAACACTGACCTCTCCCATCTGCTCCCCTTGGAGACTGGCACCCCAAGCCAGAACCTCAACACATACTGCTACATTTGGTCCTGCAACCATCCTGGGAGTTAGCTGCTATTGTGATCTCCATTTTACAGATGAGAAAACTGAAGCAAGAAAAGGGGAGTTCCTTTTATCAAGAACACACAGCCAGGAAATGGCAGCACTAGCACTCATCTCTGGGTCACCATGCCACACGGTCTGTACCTCCAGAACTTTCACATGTTCCTTACAACACTGACACTCCATGTTTATGCTTCAAAAATGCCCACTCCATCTGAGTCAGCTCATGGCTCACTCCAGGAAGCCCCTTAATGCTCACCCTTCCCAAGCCCTTATCACTCTGCACACCCCAAATCACCAGACTGGGCCAACACCCTCTTCCATACTGTCACAGCACCCACCACTGTGATGCCACTACATCTATCACACTGCACTGAAAGCATCCATCATGATCGAGTAGGAGGCTACAATACCAGCAAGGCAAGAAGTGGTAGAGACCTGAACCAGAGCAGTGGGAGACAGGCAGGAAGAGGGAGAGGGATGAAAGAGAAAAGATACAGTTTTGGAATATGTATCAAGTCTCAAAACTATGCAAACTTTGCTTAGAGATTTCACTATTAAGAAAAGTGTTTACTCATTCGGAAACATTCAACAATACATGAAGCAGAACAGAGACATAAATATATGAGTTAAAATTATAAAACTCTTAGAAGACAACATAGTAACAAAGCCTTGTTTCACAAGTCTGTTTCACAGACTTGACCAAAAATGTAAGGAATAAAAAAAAAAATTGATAAACTGGGAGTTCATCAAAATCAAAAAATTATACTTCAAGGGACACCATCAAAAAGATAAAAACCCACAGAATAGGAAAAAATATTTGTAAATCACTTGTCCAATAAGGAGCTTGTATTCAGGATATATACTTTATAACTCAACAATTAAAAGGCAATACAATTTTTTAAAGGGGCAAAGGATGAATAGACATTTCTCCAAAGAAGATACTGAAGTGGCCAGTAATAATATATGAAGATGCTCATAGTCTTTAGGGAGATGAAAATTAAAACCACAAAGAGACACCACGTTATACCTGCTAGGATGGTCATAAGCAAAGGTAGACAATTATCGAGTGTTGGTAAGGATATAGAAAAATTAGAACCTTATATGCTACTGGTGATAATGTAAAAAGCAGCAGCCACTTTGGAAAACAATTTGACAATTCCACAAAAAAATTAAACAGAGATCTCCCATATAACACTACACTTCACTCATAAAAGCAAAAAATGTTGAACCAATCTAAATACCTATCAGTGTAAGCAGGTAAACAAAATGTGGTATGTATCCACAGGACAGCATTCTACTTAATCATAAAAAGGAACAAAGAACTGACATACATTACAACATGAATGGATCAAGAAAAAATGCTAAGAAGCCAGTTCCAAAAGGTCACCCATTGTATGACTCCATTTATATGAAATGTCCAGATGTGGCAAGTTCATAGGACAGAAGATAGTTTGTGGCTGCCAGAAGCTGGATGGAGGGAGTAAGAGAGTGATTACTGATGGTGCAAAATTTCTTTCTGAGGTGATGAAAATGTTCTGGAACTAGATAGCAGTGATGGCTGCACAATTCTATGATAAACTGAAAGCAATGAATTATACATTTTAAAAAGGTGAATTTTATGATATGTGAATTATATCTCAATCATGCTACTATTTTTTTAAGTGAATAGTAATATATTAGTGGAATGGTAAGTTGAAAAGCAGTATGTACAACAGAACACATATAGATACAAACACACAGACTTACGCATAGAAAAAAATATCAAATATTTATAGCAATTATTTCTGGGATTAGAGGCAATTTCTTTTTCATGATTTCTTAGCCCATTTTCTAAAATCAATATGTATCACTTGTGCAATGAGAGTTAAAAGGTTATTTTAAAAGCAGGGAGAGGGGGACCCAGCAAGAGTCAAAATCAGGTGAGAAGTCAAAGAGGTAAAGGGTACTCAGAAGCCCCCTGGCAAGGTGGAAGCATTTTCATCCCTGCACCCTTCTCAAGCACATGACTTCACATGTCCCTTGTCCTTCTAGAAATTTCTCAACAAGACAACATGGACACAATATAAGAATTACAGGTACATAAATTATACAACCATTCAAGTCATAAAACTTAATTGTAGACTGCACCTACCCCAGCCCACTTTGGGAAGACAAAGGAAAGGGCTGAAAAGGGTCTGTGAACAGTAGGTACTTTTCTTCTGTAAGCCATATCTAAACACAACAAACCTAGGTTTTCTTTTTAAAATGCAAAGAATAAAAGGAACATCAATTTCCTCGAGTCCCCAATAATACTTAGTATAATCTCGCAGTTCCTGTATTCATTCATTCATTCATTCATTCATTCATTCATTCATTCATTCATTTTGAGACTGGGTCTCACCATTTTTGCCCATGGGACCACAGGCTCACATGCCCATGGTACCACGGACTCAAGCAATCCCCAGCCTCAGCTTCCCAGGCAGCTGGGATTACAGGCATGCGTCACCATGCCCAGCTGTTTTTTTTGGGGGGACTAGGTCTTGTTATGTTGCCCCATGCAGGACTTGAACCATGATCCCCAGTCCCAGCTGCGACTCCATAAGCTGCCACTTACAGACATGCACCACCATGCCCAGCATCAGTTCTTGTATTTAAAACAAAATTAATTTTAACATTTACTTTTTTGTTTTACTTTTTGAAATAACTGCTGTGGAGAGGAGCACAGTATCTCAAAGATGTGTCTTAAGCCTAAGGATGTTTTTAAATATATACTTTAATTTTTTTTAAGTATAAAGAACACTGTATTTAAAAAGTACAGTGTATAAAACCATCTGGGTCCAAATCTCTGATTGCCACCAATAACTATGAAATAAACTTTGAGCAAGTTCTCTATGCTTTAATTTCCTTACCTGTGAAATGGGACTAATAATGCAAAGAATTAAATCAGACAATGACCGTAGAGGCCTTAGCAAGGTACCTGGTAGAAAGTTCAATAAATCAAAATTACTATTATTACTTCATGAGGAATGCATACTTGCTGTAGAAGAGAGAAGATGAATATCTAATAAAACTGGAATTGTACTGTTTCATAATCTGCTTTCTTCCATTTGGCAATATACAGTGAACATCTCAGCCTGTCAGTTTATATATTTCTACACCATTCTTTTTAGTGGCTGCAGAGCGAGTTTATAATTTATGGTGACCAATCTCCCATTACTGGCCATGATATTGTTTCCCATTTTTTGCTGTTATAAAAATAGGTTAATGGACACCTCTTTCTTTGTGAATGCCCTTAATTGTTTCCTAGAAATGGAAACCTGAACAGCATGTCCTGTGGCAACTGAAATCTGGATACACAGGTTTTGGAGGAAGGCTCCTGAGATGAAATCTGGGATGACCTGGGGCAAGACACTTCACCTCCTCCACAATCCAAACTGTCCATCAACTATAAAACTGCACGGGAGTTTTCCCCTCTTCCTGGGAAGGTTGTGAGGAGCACCCAGGTGGGGGACTTGTGCCCAGGGCATGGTGAATAGTGTTCAGTGTAACAGAAACCTCAGAGAAAGGAGGCTGCGAAGCCTCCATCAGGTCTGCCCCTCAAACCTAGGGACTAGTACAGCACCTGGTATAGAGCAAACATATCAGAGATGGATTTTATTAATGTGTGAAAGAGATCATGATGAAAATGAAGTAAACGCCTCTGTTTAAGGAAAAAAGAAGGGGCAGACACGGTGGCATGTGCCTGTAATCCCAGCTACCTGGGAGGCCAAGGCCAGGGATCGCTTGAGTTCATGGGTTTGAGACTACCCCAAGCAACATAGAGAGACCTAGTTTCTAAAAAATAGCCAGGCATAGTGGCACATGCCTGTAATCCCAGCTACCTGGGAGGCTGAGGCTAGGGATCACCTGAGTGATCCCTAGGTTCAGGACTACCCTGGGCAATATAGCGAGATCTCATCTCTAAAAAAAAAAGAAAAAAAGAAGAGCACCCATAAACAAGTAGAGAATTCAGTTCCAACTCACTCTTCACCTGAGTGTGTACCTCTAGAGATAGTATTTGGAATTTTCCTCTTCTTCTCTGCTCTGGAAGCAGCCACAGCCTCCTGCCCCTTGGGCCACCCTTCATCCTCTCTTTCTGCACTCTCTGATGCTCACCCAGCTGTCAGCCCTCCCAAAGCTCTTAGTCCAGCTTGAGCTACTATTCTCCAGGAAGTCACCCCAACTATAGGGGGGTCCACCATGGTGGTCCACACCACTCTAGACTGTGTCCTAGGTGCCACAGAAAGCTTTCAGAGGGCTTAGACAAGTCTAACCTTTTTTGAACCCTGCCAATGCTTAACAGAAGAGCAGAGTCTTGAAAAGTCTGAGCTCACAACAAACATGCACCTTCCCCCCCTCAGCAGACCTCCAAAGACCTTTTTTTATAACAAGTGCAAGTCCCTTGTCTAAGCCCCATTAATTCTGTGTATCAATAATTTCTGAAAATGTTCCCTAAATGCAAAAGCAGCATGGTGCCTTTAAGAAGGGCAGCTGGGGCCCTGGGGCAGGACTGAGCTGACCATTCTCTGGCTGGGAGGAGGGACAGTTCTGGCTTGGGTCCCAGATCAGACTCTATTCTACACACTTGGCACCCTCATCCTTGCCAGGCCCCAGCAACAGTGAGTCAAAGGGTCAAAACCCAGAATGAAAGGGATCCCGGCCTATGGAAGCCCCAAGGAAATGAGCCAGAAGCTGGGTATCAGAAATGGAGGGGCCCACTGGTCAGTAAGCAGAGTGAGTGGAATGGGGGAGATCCCCAGTCAAGGCACTGGCTTCAGCAAAAGACCAGACAGCTACAGATATTGGCTGAAAGGAATCCCAGTAGAAGGATGCTGGGCTTGTGCTCTAAATGACCCCAGATCTGCAGCTGCCTCCCAACTAACTGGTGTGCCAGCAGCAGCTGCTCCCCTCTCTGTCAAGTCATGCAGGGCTGGGCTCGGCGGTGTTGATGTTCAAATACGGGGGAAAACATGCCCAGAAACCAGATGCAACTGTCCTACACACTCCTCCACCGTTAAACAGTTACTACAAGAGACAACCTCTGGGGTCCCCCAGAGACTGCCACTCTGGAAAACCATATCAGCCTGGAAGGGAGCGCTCTGCCAATGAGTAGCAAATGGATTCAGGGGTTTACATGCCACTACAACTTCTAAGGGGTTCTGCAATCTCCCACTCAACTTTGGGGTACGCACTTTGACTGGGAAAGGCGTGGTAAATTAAAGTTGGTCCAGAGAAACAATCAGGAGGCAGAAGAGGTTATTAGGACCACCTCAGAGGAGGAAAAGCTGGAGGCCCAGGAAGTACTTCCCTTGGAGAAGAGTGATTTGAGGAAGGTGCAAACTTGTTTTCTTGGAGAGAAACAAAAATCACCTTGCTCTGTGCTGCACCCACCCTGACCCTCTAGCCCTGCAGTTACCACATCACTGTGAAACCACCTGCTTAGAAACCCTCACACCTCCTCCCCAAAACCACAGCTCCCTGAAAGAAGCCTGTGCATGTGAGTCACAGGCTCCAACAACTAACCTATGGCCAGGACTAACCAAATGCTGAATTGAAAGCAGAAATGACAGGAATCTATCGCAGCTCAAGAAAAGGAACTGCTTTCTAACAATCTCAGTTGCTTCCAGCAAGCCAGGGTATTCAGGAAGCATCCTGCCCAAGAAGAGTTTGCAGCCATAAAATGGTCTCCTAAGATTTCTCCCAATTCTTGGACCCGGCCTCCTGAAGCACTGGGAAGTACCACAAGTGGACAGAGCCCCTGCCCCATGGCAGGCACATGCTTCCGGTCATCATTCACAATTCTGTTACCAGGGATTGTTACCATTCCCATTTTAGAGTGGAGGAAACTAGCTGTAGAGTAAATGAGTTATCAGGGTTTTTACCTTCCTGGCATTAGCCTCTATGACCAGCACCTGTGGTACTGCACCCTCCCCATGATTGTACACACCTGAGCCTAGGAGAGAGCGGCTAAAAGGGTGGCATCACCTTGAGGAAGCGAGAATGCCAGAGAGTGAGAGAAAGAGGTGTATAAAGATTCTTGGGAGAGGCCAGGCACGGTGGCTCGTGCTTGTAAGCTTAAGCCTATGAAGCGGCCGGGGCTAGGGATCACGGTTCAAGTCCCGCCTGGTACCCATAGCAAGACCTAGTTTCGAAAAAAAAATAGCTGGGCATGGTGGTGCGCGCCTGTCATCCCAGCTATCTAGGAAGCTGAGGCTGGGGATTGCTTGAGTCTGTGGTACCCTGGGCAACGAGAGCCTGCGGTTCCACAGGCAAAAATAGCGAGACCTAGTCTCAAAAAAAAAAAAAAAAAAAAAAAAAATCCTTGGGGTTGAGAGGGCAAGAGGGCTTGCTTGCCTCCCAGTTCGCCTGCCCTGACGGTCCAGCCTGCCACTTGCAGCACAAGTGGTGGGAGTCGGCAGGCTTCAACGCAGATGGAGAATGGACATGTCAAGTGGCCAAAGTCGGCAGGCAGTTCTGCAAATGGAGTCAAGGACAACAATGGACATGCTGCAGGCGTACAGTAGGCAAACAAGGTCCTGGAGCTGAGGAATAGACCTCGTGTGGAGGACCAGCTGACTAGTCCTGAAGTAGCAGACTCCTCAAGAAAGATAGACATTCATCAATCGGAGCTCACCCAGTGATGACACAAAATCAACAGACTTGGACAAACAGTTCCACCAGGAGGCAGGAGAACTTTAGCAGACTGGTCGCTGTGTTTATGGGGCCCTGGGGGTGAATGGCACTATTTGCACACCCCAGAAGATAAGAATCAAGAGGTAGCCGGTAGGCCTCAGTGACCTAAAGCAGCCTTGTGTGTGGCCTGGTGCTCCTAGAGCCACTGCAGGCTGTGCTTGACCAGCCAAGGAGCTGCGTGGACTGTGCCTGAAGTGGCAATGGCCCATGCAGACAGGTAAGAGCAGAGGCAAGAGGAGGCATGAAAGAGGAAGCCTTCACCATGTCCTCTGCAGCCAACTTAGGTAAGGTAAAAATGGTGCCAAGTTCCAGAATGTTCTAAGCAGTTGTTAAGCAGCTGAAGAGGACACTAGAGAAGGCAAGCCAGCCCTTAAAACCACTTGTGGGTGATGCCCTGTTCACTTCTGAATCAGGTAAGGTGCTGAGAAGCCCATGCTTGGGGGTAGGGAATATGGCTTATGGTGGAGACCACAGCTGGAGTGAGTCTCCACAGGTCCCAAACCCAAGTGCATGTGCAGAGGGTTGGCCTAGAGCAGGGGTCTGCATGTCACATTGACAGTTACGGAGGCCCAGTGTCACAACAGCAGCAGTGAGGACCCCTCATTTGATTGAGTGACTACCCCCAAATAGAGTGTATGTCACCAGCTTTAGATTGCATCCTGGGGGTAGATGTACTACATGGTTTGTGTTGCCGACCACAGCTGGAGAAGGCCAGAAAACCTGATGGCTCCTGGTGAGTAAGAGTAGATGCCGTGAGTGGAGTAGAACAGTTTCCCCTCACATGCAGCAGGGCCTTCAGTAGCAAACTTGATGGATCGTCCACTGGTGCCAATAAGCCTTCTGTCTTTTCGTACCTCAGTTGGTATGTCCTAACACTTCAGTGGATTGGGTTTAGCTGTATTCTGCTGTACTCTGTCACACTGTTTACTTTTGCTGGCCATAGCTATAATGGTCCACATTTGCCAAGGGAAATATGCAGAAGAATACTGCATGGTTTATTCAGCAAAAAAAAAAAAGAAAAAACCCTAAGGGGGTAGATTGTAAGGTATCAGGGTAGATTGTAAGGTATCAGATTATCAGGGTTTCTCACAAACTTCCGCCATTAGCCTCCATGGTAGTACCCTCCATGACTGTACCCACCTGGGCCTAGGAGAGAGAGCGTAAAAGAGTGGCATCACCCTGGGGGGAGAGAGAATGCCAGAGAGAACCCAGAGAAGGAGCCTGACGATTTCTGGGAGGCTGACCTACTTATCAGCCCCCCTGCCCAGCCTGGCCTGCCTGCCTAGCCTGCTTACCATGCAATTGGCCCAGGCTCCCTGCCTGGTACGCCTGTGAACCTAGTTCCCTGATAAAAGACATGTCTGTTGGCATAGAAGGCAGGATGGTTCAGTACAGACACTGAGGCTCAGGGAGGCACAGTAATTTGCCAAAACCATTGAACCAGTGAGAGGCAGAGCTGAAATGTGAACTGAGACTACCAGGCTGCCCACCTGGGCTTAGAGAGAACATCTGCCCTCCTGGCCATGCAAAGGGCTGCCAGCCCATTGCAGCTGAAGGCTCTCCAAGGACAATAATATCAACTGGCTTCATCTCCCACTAATGCCAAAAACTTTTCAAAATATTTTTACATCTGTAAGCTCAAAAGCCCTCAGTTAACAGGTCCAACTCCAGGAAAATATGCTGATCTAGTGCCATCTGTTCTGTGAGAGTCCAGGGGCTGCTCTCTCCTCCTAGCCCCCTCCCCCCTCCAAGGAACCCAAGGATCTGGGTAGGCTATCCTGAAGAAGGCAACATCTGAGCTAAAAGACTTACAAGTGAAGAACCAGACAAGTGAAGGAGCAGTGTGGGGCAGCAAAGGAGGAAAGGCATTCCAGACAGGCAAAAGCAGAGAAGTAAGAAATGTATGGCCAATCAAGCCATTTAAGACTGCCATAGCATAAAGTTCAAATTGGACAATGTAAGGTCACAGTGATCAAAGGCAGCTAAATTATGAAGGCCTTTGTATACTAAGAAACCCAGACTTAATTTATCCTGAGAGCAATAAAGAAGAGCCACTAAAGGGTTTATGAAGTACAGTGACGAGATCAAACTTCTGCATTTAGAAAAACACTGAGTTGCTGGTAGTGAGATTGTAGGCCTGAAGATAGTATGGCCTTAAGCAAGTGAAAGGGAAGCTAGACCAAGGTTGTAGTGTACTTCAAGGCTGCTCTACCATAATTCCCAGCAGGCTCCAAACTTTCCATTCTCTGGGCCTCTAAAACTGCTCACAGCAACCCTGATCTGCTCTATAGGGTACTACTTTGGCAGAGCCTCCCACACACCCTTCTTTAATGAGACTGCAGGGAGGAAAAAATTCAAATCTAAACTCATTCCAGGTACTAGGGGAGGGTTTAACAAAAAATTCAGTTGAGCAGTCAACAATCCTGTCTGGAAGGGAGACTACTATTGGTACCCCATTTTGCAGATAAGGAAAATGAAGTCCAGATGGGAGGGGGGGTTAGCTTGCCAAAGGTAATCAGCTCCTAGAGGGAGGAGTCAGGAGGGCAAACGGGTTCTACCAGACTCAAGAGACTGCTCAACAACACCACCAGTGAGACTGAGGGGGCCCCGGCTTCTGCGAGGATCACCAGGAAAACAGTAGGTGGAAAATAAAAGCAGAACCCCTAGACACCCAAGCGCAGGAGAGGCTGAAGGTGGGCTGCCAGACAAAGGAATCAGCAGGAACCTTGCCCTCGGGAGCCTTCAGTGAGGAAGGGATAAAGGCGGCCATGGGAACGCCAACTGAAAGGACAGAAAGAGGGGCCCCATGCGCAGGGAAGAGCAGGTCTCTGGCGAGGGGAGCATTCTGGGCGGGGCTTACAAAGGGGCGGGGCCCCGAATCCCACGAAGTCTTGGCCGGAGAGACCCCACTAGGGGCGGGGCCGTGAGAGGGGCGGGGCCACGGCTGCGCCCGCAACCCACAGACTCATTAAGTTACCCCCCATAACTGGACCCAACCCTCGTTCCATACCCCGACTCCGGCAAGGCTGATCCGGGATCTCGATGGTGTAGTCCAGCACAGCCGAGGACATGGTGAAGGGGCCGGCCCTCAGCACAGGCCTCCCGCCGGAACTCCTGCTCTGGCGCCCGCACCTCACCCGGGCGCCTTTTGGGCGCCGCCCAATTACCACCCACCGCCCTCAACACTGCCCAATCCCTGAGCCTCGCTCTGTGACCTCCCCCCCTTAGCAACCACCGAGTCTCTCTCAGAGCCTCTCGCCTCACCCCAATAGATCTACCCTAGCAACCATGTCCCGCCCCATCCTATCCCTGGCCTACAGCCATTGGCTGGATTTCTTGATCCGAATCAGGTATTGGTCAGTTTGGACGCCAGTCAGAAAGAGTCCCCACCCTCCTGCGTAGGTAAGAGGGTCTACGGGAGAGTTGTTATATTCTGGAAATGAGGAGGGTCTTCCTTCCAAACGCTTCTTATCCTAAGGGGTAGGCGGCAGTGCCCTCTGATTTACATCACCTAACCACTTCTACCAACCGCAGCTCCGAAAGCCGGAGGTAGAAAACCGTACAAAACGGCCTAAGGGGCGCGTGCCAGCCCATCCTCCACCCAGGGGCATCGAGGCATATTCTGCCTGGTGAGGTGGGTGTGATTCCAGGGATAGGTGGTGTCTTTGAAGGAAGACTAGAAAATGCCCTCTTCGTGAGGGACACAAAGAGGCTAAGGGGTACCGTTTTTTTTTGCTTTTATGCACCCATTTAAGTTATTTACTGGGGACCTGTAATATTGTGGGCGCTGGTGGGGATTAAACTTCCATAAATTTTAAAAGGAGAAACCATGAGTGAACTAGCTTGCATTCTGTGCGATGGAGAAATACTACAGAAGAGAAGGCCTTAAGAATTGTAAGAGCTCAGAATCTGAGAAAAGGGGCATTTTTGGCAGTAGGGCTGGCTCTTCGGGTGGGCTTTGAAAGATTTGTGGAGGTATGGCGGGAAAAAGACTTCTTGCCGGAAGTCAAAGAGGGAAAAGTGAGAGGCCACTGCCAGGCATTATGAGTACCTTCTGGCCAGGGAAAGACTGACAGCAACGTTGAAAGAAAGGTTAGACCCAGATACTGGAGATTGGTGCCAAGCTCAGTTTTGAGCTTACAGGCAGATCTTACTGGTAATTTGGGGGAAAAAAAAATCCCATTGTATATTACAACTAAGTGCAGGAGCTTAGAGCTCATCTTGAGGACAGTGAGGCATTATTGGAGGGCTTTGAGCAAAGGAATAAAAATCAAATTTGTGCTTTTATAAGGTCAGTGAAGAGAATGAATTGGGGGTTGGGAAAGGGAGGGAGACTAGTTGGGGAAGGATCATGGTGGCCTAAAGCATGAAGAATTAGCCAGAAAGAAAAGAAAGAAGGGATGAATTCCTTAAACATTTATGAGCTTTAAAAAAACTAGTCTTCATAAAAAATATATATTTAAAAAAAATAAAAAATAGAAAAAATAAAAATTCTGGATAAATAAAAAATAAATAAATTAATTAATTAATTAATTAAAAAAAAAACTAGTCTTGGTGGCCGGGCACGGTGGCTCATGCTTGGAAGCTTCAGCCTATGAAGTGGCCAGGGCTAGGGATCATGGTTCGAGTCCCGCCTGGGGCCCGTAGCGAGACCTAGTTCCAAAAAAAATAGCTGGGCGTGGTGGCACGCGCCTGTAATCCCAGCTACCTGGGAAGCTGAGGCTGGGGATTTCTTGAGTCTGGTACTCTGAGCAACGAGAGTCTGCGGTTCCATGGGCAAAAATAGCAAGACCTAGTCTCAAAAAAAAAA